>CAUDMG010000334.1:967500-985000 GCA_958450375.1 Homarus gammarus
AATGTCTAATATATTTACACCTGAATAACACCGTAGTGATCTATTTATGTATCTGATTCACTCTAATGTATATACCTGACTTACTCTTGTGTATATACCGGACTTACTCTAGTGCATATACCTATCTTACTTCACTGTATATACCTGACTTACTCATGTGTATATATCTGACTCACTCTAGTGCATATACCTATCTTACTTCACTGTATATATCTGACTTACTCATGTATATATATCTCTTGTTTACATAATAAAATACATGGTCTTTACACACACTGACTTTTCTAACAAATTTTTAAGTACTGTACGTGAACGTTACCAAGACACTTTTGGAAGATAAAATTAATTGAAGTCTAATGGAAACCTACTAATCCGTGAAATGGGGTAAGGTGGCTGAGTGGAAACAACGCTCATCGACCATAAAGATTATTGGTTCGATCCCTAGCCACACCCAGTCCACCCAGCATCATTGTTTTACGGCTCTGAATCGTGGTTGATTACTAACCCATATAGCTTAATTAAAGTGTTTTCTCGGAGTAAGAGTTAACACGAGTATTAACTTGTGTTTGGTAGAGTCGGGAACACAGTCGACAAAATTTCGCATAGAAAAAGAAGGAAAAGTTCTTCATATGAAAGTTACGAGACCGGGATATGGAAGAACCACTCCCCGCACGGTGTTTAAAGCTATATCACCCAGCTATATAATTATTGACAAACACTACAGATTGGTGTACAGGTTAATCCACTACAACCTATTTCTATTTAAATCCGAAATAAGCCAGAAAGTGATGCTAAATAATAACTTACCGTTCAGAACGTCACTCTCGCTGTACATTACATAACATATATGATAAAAGAGTGTGTAAAAATGTATGGATATCTGAGACATGCTCTTTGACGTGAGTAATTATGCACATGGTGTTGATAAAGGTATTGAATAATTGTTTAATATTGAATGTATTTTGCACCTTGTTGTTTGCTGAATAATTAATCAGTTGGACACTAATTTTATGTTTTCTTGTATTATTATTCTTGTGCTGTAATTTTTTGGTCAATAAACTAATTAACTAACTGAGTAGCTAATTTTACAGTTGAGGAAGTGAAGGTGGTCGAGTACAGTACCGGACACAATGGCTACTTGCTTACCGACGTGTTAGTGTAGTGTGTTGTGTCTCTTTGCCGCCATTCCCTTCGCCTCCCATAACAATTCCAATCATTCTTGAACTCTTGACCAATCACGCTTCATTCTTTGCCTATCATGACCAATCACGCCTTTTTCTTCTTTACCCATCACGACCTCCTCTTGACCTATCATGACTTCCCCTTAACTTCCCTTGGCTTGTTTTTGACCCATTAATCTCTCAGAACCTCCTCTTAACCCCCCACCCCTGGCCTCCTCTTGATCTCTTAACCATTCATAACCTCCTCTTAGCCTCTCTTGTCCTCCTCTTGACCTCTTAGCTTCCCTGGCCTCCTCTTCTGCTGGTTCTTGCTGATTTACTCGCGATGTGACCTACAAATTTAAATGGTCCCCGCCCACCGCATCAATCTTGTGGAGATGTAAGTGATGGTAGGCGTGGTTTACTGCCTGGATGTGGGGGCGGGGGGCGTGGAGAGGGGAGGAGGGGGCGTGGAGCGGGGGGCGTGGAAGATGAGGAGGGATGGGGGTGAGTTGTGGGCGTTGGGGGAGAGGATGGGACGTGGGGAGAGAGGAGGGGGTGTAGGGGGAGAGGAGGAGAATGAGATAATGGTGGGGGGAAGTAACAGTAAGAAGGAAGAATAAGGAAGAAAGGCAAAGGATGGAAAGGAATGAGAAGATGGACAAGAAGCAAAGAAAAAAAGAGGGAGAGGAAGACCAAAGGAGAAAGAAGAGGAAAGGAAAGGAGGAATGGAGGAGGATGAGGAGGAAGAAGAGGAAGAAGAGGAAGAGGAGGAGGAAGGAGAAGAAGAGGAGCACTCAGCACAACAAAATGATGTTATGTATTTGTCCAGAAATTTTAGATAAACAGTTTCAGGAGACTAATGTAACGGAAAACAGAGAGAGAGAGAGAGAGAGAGAGAGAGAGAGAGAGAGAGAGAGAGAGAGAGAGAGAGAGAGAGAGAGAGAGATGCCGTATCTTACAAAGTCAACGCAATAATCACTTATCTCCTTCTACACACTTCTAAATAAATCAAATACAATATAAACGATAAAAGATTGAATAAAATAATAAAATTGCCACTTCAACTCGACACACCAAAATCCTTGAATCCGATTTGGCACTCAGGAGGCAGTGGGAGTGAAGACGGCTCATATCACACCTGTCGGCTCTTGTGTCTCCTGTGTAGTATAGAGGAATATTATTTATATTATGGTAACGTATCTGAGTATAATTCATTAGGACAAAAATTCATGTGTGTTAATCTCTCGTTGAGTACCAGTTGAGTACAGTGATTTAATCCCCTGAGTACGATAACTTACTTTACACCTGAGAATACGTCCCAAACTATATATAACATCTTTCAAAACACATGAAAACACTAAGGCAACTATTGCACTCGATCGCGTTCATTTCCCCAACTGTAAAATAGGGTGCCATTTACAACTGGGTGAACCGAGGGTGCATTGAGTGCGAACCAGTGACCTTTAGGACAGGAAGAGAATACTATATCCACGCGGCCACTGTAACTCTATCTACTACTAACTACAGTAGTCTTGAAAATATTAACATAAAGCTTAAATGATCCACTTTTAAAATGAGACTCGCTAATGACCAAACTCGGACTCTAACCAAACCTAACCAAACCTAACCTAACCAAACCTAACCTAACCAAACCTAACCAAACCAAACCTAACCTAACCTAACCAACCCCTAACATAACGTAACCTCACCAATTCCTTAACTAAAGTAAATTAACCTAACCTACTTTAACCTAATAACCTAATCTAACCCAACTAAATCAGTGGTACAGGTGTAAGGGATAGTGAGCTCAAGGTCAATGTCCGTCCATGAAAATTAATTCAGGGGGGGGGAGGTGGGGGTCAGGGAGAGGAGAGGATGTCCTTGTAATAAGATTCACTCAAAACTACATCTGTCTGTCTGTCTGTCTGTCTGTCTGTCTGTCCGTCTGTCTCACAAACTGTTACGTCAATCATCTGTCATCAATACGTCATCTACCTGTCGGTCATCAAGAAGTACCGAGGAAGGTGAGGTAACTATTACTGAGGACAACAGAAAACGGGTCGTCGGTATCTACTGAGAGAGATGAGTGCTTTGAGGACGAACCTTTGAGTAGTAACTTGAAGAAATCTGTATAAAGGATGATGATGATGATGATGATGATGATGATAAAAAAGTCATCAACAACAGTAGTATTTAATAGAGGATTAACAACTACCTTAGTCATTAAAACAACAGTACCAACACAATACCAGCAACAGTACCAACACAATACCAGCAACAGTACCAAAACAATACCAGCAACAGTCCCAAAACAATACCAGCAACAGTACCAACACAATACCAGCAACAGTACCAAAACAATACCAGCAACAGTACCAACACAATACCAGCAACAGTACCAACACAATACCAGCAACAGTACTAACACAATACCAGCAACAGTACCAACACAATACCACCAACAGTACCAACACAATACCAGCAACAGTACCAAAACAATACCACCAACAGTACCATCACAGTACCAGCTCCTAGCCGTGTGGACACATACTCGGCCACAGTTAGTTTCGGTTTACGAGGCGGCGAGGCAGGAGCCAGATGGAGGCCTGACTACTGGCTGCCGGGGCCTCATCCCGACTGTCTGGCGGCCTACGTTTTATTACTCTCTCTGGCTGGCAGTTTACTCTTTTACTCCCCCTCTGGCTGGCTTCTTTTTTATTCTCCCTCTGGGTAGTTTACTCTTTTACTCTCCCTCTGGCCGGTAATTTACCTTTTTCCTTCCCTCTGGCCGGCGGCTTACTTTTTTCCTTCCCTCTGACCGGCGGCTTACTTTTTTCCTTCCCTCTGGCCGGCGGCTTACTTTTTTCCTTCCCTCTGACCGGCGGCTTACTTTTTTCCTTCCCTCTGGCCGGCGGCTTACTTTTTTCCTTCCCTCTGGCCGGCGCCTTACTTTTTTCCTTCCCTCTGATCGGCGGCTTACTTTTTTCCTTCCCTCTGGCCGGCGGCTTACTTTTTTCCTTCCCTCTGGCCGGCGGCTTACTTTTTTCCTTCCCTCTGATCGGCGGCTTACTTTTTTCCTTCCCTCTGACCGGCGGTTTGTAAAAGAAATGGCGAGAGATATGAGGGGGAGAGTGAGGGTGTACCAAGCTTTCATGAGTGTTGGGGGAGGGGGGTGACGTGTAGGGCTGTTGGTGGCGTGTAGGCGATGTGTAGATGAAGTGTGGACGACGTGTAGGCGACATATCCAGGATGTGGTTATGGGCGAGGCAGCCAAGCATCGTAAAGGCGAGGCGAGAAAATGTTCATATTGTTCAGGGTGGGGTGGGGTGGGGTGTGGTGGGGTGGGGTGGGGTGGGGTGGGGTGGGGTGGGGCGGGAAGGGGTGGGGTGGGGTGGGGTGGGGTGGCGTGGGGTGGGGTGGGGTGGGGCGGGGAGGGGTGGGGTGTGGTGGGGTGGGGTGGGGCGGGGTGTGGTGTGGTAGAAGTGAGAGGTGTTGAACAGGGTTATTTATTACAAGACGCCACAACTTGTAATTAAAATCTCACATAATACTGACGACGACAACGACGATGACGGGGGCGGCGATGACGATGACGATGATGACTCTTCCATTTCCTCCTCCATTATACAACCTCCACTATCACCACCACCATTACCTCCTTCACCATTACCACCATCACCACTACTTCCTCCGCCACCTTTTCCTCCAACACCATCACCTAACGCCATATTCTGGATGTCACACAACTGCAGCCAAACATATAACTCCATCAGATAAGAGTGACACCCAATACACACTAAAATACTCCCAGCAGACAGTTTCATCATCATTTCCCCATCTAGAACATCAACACCGACACCGACCTCTGTTCCTGTGTCAGATGAGAGGCAACAGTACGACCCAAGTCCAAAAATTGTTGATTAGATTCGATACAGAGAATTAAGTGATTTCATACAAGGTCTTTCCCTGCCTCGTATACATGCCAGGAACGAGAGGACATGAGGCACAGTACGTGATATTATGGTAACATGTGTAATTCTATAAGCAATATCTATATATCCTGTCTGTAACAATAACATGATAAGACATACGAGTATACATAAGTAATACCTTCACACATGTAACAGTAACACTTGTATCTCACATGTGCACAACTCCCTATCGTGCACTCTTACATCTAACACCTGCACAACTCCCTTTAATGCATTCTTACATCTAACACGTGCACAACTCCCTATCGTGCACTCTTACATCTAACACGTGCACAACTCCCTATCGTGCACTCTTACATCTAACACGTGCACAACTCCCTTTAATGCACCTTTGTATCTTGAACGTGCACAACTCCCTATCGTGCACCCTATCCCACTGGTAGCTAGAGGCCATAATATACCTTTCACCATTTATTCTTCACTTCATAAATTAAGTCATTATACTCCCTCATCCACGAGGGCGCTACACCCAGGTAAGTATCATTAACACGAGCGGCATAATTAACTGTACAAGATGCATAATTAAATAAGTCAGAAATAATTAACTGAACAAGTGGAATAATTAAGTACAACAGATATATATATATACAGCAGAAACCACAATGGTAATGTGGAGAAAATAGATCTTGAGACCACCACACAGGGAAAGGGAAACAATGGAGCACCTTAGCTTTGGTCTTTTTTCAGGACATCTTCAAAGGAAACTAAATTTACTCTTGACTTGATGCTTGTAGATAAGGGGATGAAGGGCTATTGCTTGTTGCTCGGTGGGAGGGTGAGGAGGGGAGAGGGGTAAGCTTGAAGGAAAGTAGGAGAGTAGAAGTATCCGGGCTTAACCAGATAAGCTGTATTTTAAAATTTGCGTAAGCTGTGTAGTAGTTCGTCGTGTCCTATGAATCTATTGGGTTTTAGTCTATCTGAATTTCCTGTTTGGTAGGGCGTCAGTCTATTGTTTCGCTGTCTTAGCCAATCATTAATGACTTTTTCATGTTCTTGGTCAAGTTCTTATTTTATTCTTCTGATATTCTGAATATATTTTTCCATTCTCTACAAAAGGTCTCTTCTTTTTCCTGGCCTGTGTAAAGTTTATCTCCTTTTTGGTCTTTTATGTAGTTTACTGTTTGGTTTTTGGTGTTAAGTTAATGTTTTACCAGAAGGTTTTTGTGTCATTTGTCGTATCTATGTTTGATATTAAACCCTTCCATTTTTCGTTGTTAATTTTAATATATTCTTCTTTGTTGTAACACAGGATTTTGTCGGGTGATGAGACGATGTTTGGTCTCATTCTTGTGGTGAAGTTTGTCCACATACCCTTGAGTACGATGACTTACCCCTTGAGTACGATGACTTACCCCTTGAGTACGATGACTTACCCCTTGAGTACGATGACTTACCCCTTGAGTACGATGACTTACCCCTTGAGTACGATGACTTACCCTTTGAGTAAGGATAAAGAAGGAGTGAAGAAAAGGGAGTTAGAAGGAGGGAGTAATAAGGGAGATGGAGTAGTAAGGGAGGAATTTAATCAATCATACCCTCCCTATAATCTCCTCAAGGGATTATCATCTTCAATGGTTTCCCAGATATTGACGTGAAGATTTAACCATGAATAATCTGGATTGAATTGATTGTAAGACTCCACTGTTGTTCCCTCCCTCCTTCCAGTACTCTCCCTCCCTCCTTCCAGTACCCTCCTTCCTTCCAGTACCCTCCCTCCTTCCAGTGCTCTCCCTCCCTCTTTCCAGTGCTCTCCCTTTCTCCCTCCTGTACCCGCCCTTCCTCCCTCCTATACCCGCCCTCCCTCTTTCCTGTACCCTTCCTCCCTGTTTCCCTCCCTTTTTCCTTCTTCCCCTCCTCCCTTTCTCCTGTACCCTCACTTCCCCCCTTTCCTCTCTTCCACTGCCCTGTTCCTACTCCCTCCTCCGTCTCCTCCTTTCCTACCTGTACCCTCCTTCCCTCATCCCTTCTCCTCTTCACCCTCCCACTTTTCCTCTTCCTTTTACACCTTCCCCCTTCCCTCCTCCTCCTCCTGCACGAGACCAGCCTAGATTCAGCTGGGTGGCCACAGTGGCGAGACATGACGCAGGGACATTTGGTTTAATTAGCCGTAACATTCACCCTGATTACTGGCTGTGGTGGGGGGAAGGGGTGAAGGAGGGGGAAGGGGTGAAGGAGGGGGGAGAGGGAGTGAGTGGTGGGAGGTGGAAAGAGAAAGGGGGAGGAAGTGAGAGAGGGTAAGGGAGGGGAGGGGGAAGAGAAAGGGAAGAGGAAGGGGGAGTGGGAAGAGAAAGGGGTGATTGAGGGGGAGGAGGGAGAGAGAGGGGTGATTGAGAGGGAGGGGGGGAGGGGTGATTGAGGAGAGGGAAAGAGAAAGAGGTGAGGGAAGGGAGGGGGGAGAGAAAGAGGGTAGGGAGAGGAAGAAGAGAGGTGGGGAGGGCGAATGGAAAGAGAGGAGAAGGATAAAAGAGAAATGGGGAGAGAGGGAGAATTAGGGGAAGAGGAGTTGAGGGGGATGAAGGAGGTGCAAGAGGATGAGGGGGGAGAGGGGAGATAAGGGGATAGGGATTGAGGGATGTGGGAGGTGAGAGGCGATAAGAGGGGTATGTGGAGTAAAGAGAGAAGTATGAGACAAAATGGATGAAATCAGGTCGATATAACAACGCTCACCAACTATGACGGTTGAGGATGACCTGATCACAAGGTTGACGAGTTCCATAACAATCTAAATAATGAGTTACTTAATGCACAAAGGCAGAACATACCATACAGAACACTCAGGTCAAGTAACAATGACCCCAAATGGATAAATAATTATTAAAAGAATATTAGTGGACAAAGGAAGGCTATAAGTAGGAGAATAAATCGTGGTGAAGTTTACCTCCGAGTTTTTTATAAGGTATTGGCCGGTAGGGTTAAGACCGAGATAAGAAAAGCAAAGAGGAATAATGAACTGAAGGTAACAAGGGAGGCGAAGTCAAACCCCAAGGGATTCTACCAAATGTATCAAACTAAAACACGAGACAAGATTGGACCAATACAGTCAGATACCGGCGAGTTAACTGATAACGAAGGAGAAATGAATAATAATCTGAAAAGATATTTTTCAACAGTTTTCATCACCGAAAATGTATACATGATACTCGAGGCACCGACTATATACAGAGATAGTGAAGAAAATAGATTAAACGAGATAGTAGTGACTAGTAACGGTGTTAGTAAGCAAATAGACAAACTAAAGCCTAATAAGTCACCTGG
Source organism: Homarus gammarus (assembly GCA_958450375.1). NCBI lineage: Eukaryota > Metazoa > Arthropoda > Malacostraca > Decapoda > Nephropidae > Homarus > Homarus gammarus. The sequence continues at coordinate 975,911 of CAUDMG010000334.1, forward strand.
TCCCGATGAGATATTTGTCAGAGTATTAAAGGAATGTAAGGAAAGCTTAGTATGCCTTCAGCAAAGTTGTTTAACATGTCCTTAAAAACAGGTGTAGTACCAGAATCCTGAAGGATAGCGAACGTAATACAGATTTTCAAGAAGGGAGATGGATCACTATTCTCTAACTACCGTCCAATCAGTTTAACATCAATTGTAGGCAAATTGCTGGAAGCAATAATTTCCAACTCTATTCGAAATCACCTGGAGAAGCACAAGTTGATCAATGATTCCCAACATGGCTTCACAAGTGGGCGTTCATGTCTGAGTAATCTATAAACATTATTTTCAACTGTTTTCGAATCAGTGGATGACGGGCACAATTAGGGCGTGGTTACAGGACAGGAAACAGCAAGTAAGAGTTAACGACACTAAATCCGATCGGGGTAACGTCACTAGTGGAGTACCCCAAGGCTCAGTACTTGGACCATTACTATGCATCATATACAGATAATAGATATAGGCGTACACAGTAACATAAGTAAATTTGCTGAGGACACTAAAATAGGGCGAGTAATTAAATCTAACGAGGACTCGGCAAAATTACAGGAAGATATTAAGAAATTTTTCGCATGGTCTGAAAAATGATATGAAATTTAATGTGGACAAATGTAAAGTACTTAGTCAAGCAGATGTAAACAGAGAAGCCAAATATCAGATGAACAACGTTATTATAGGAACTCCGACTGCGAGAAAGACTTAGGAGTAATGATAAGTAGGAATCTTAAACCAAGACAACAATGTGTTTTTGCTAGAAACAAGGCTAACAAAGTACTTGGGTTCAAACACAGGAGTGTTAGTTACAAGACTAGAGAGGTTATCCAAAAACTATATCTTGCGCTTGTGAGACCTCACTTGGATTATGCGGTTCAATTTTGGTCACCGTACTACAGAAGAATCCCTAGAAAGAATTCAGAGGAGAATGACAAGACTAATCCCGCGCATTAGGAATCTTGAGTACAGAGACAGGTTAAAGCATCTTAATTTGCACTCCCTCGAGAGATGTAGAGTGAGGGACGATAATTATGATCGGGGTGTATAAATGGAAGTCAGGGCTAAACAAAGGTGATATAACAAAGGTACTCAAACTATCCAACCAGAAGCGAACTCGTAGCAATGGTTTCAAATTAGACAAATTTAGATTTAGGCGCGACATAGGTAATAATTGGTTTGGAAATAGCGTAGTGGATGAGTGGAACAAGTTACCAAACATCATCATTAATTCGAATACGCTGGATAGCTTCAAACATAGGTTGGACGGATATATGAGCGATAGGGGTTGGGTGTAAACGGGACTGCTCATTATGGGCCAATAGGTCGCCTTAGCGTTAAAGCCTATAGCGAAAATATTCCCCATGCCAAAATGGAGAAGATTCTAACAGTCATCACACCTCAGGTAGTCGAGGCTAATTACACTAAGTCTAACTCTTTTGATTAAATGCATTACGAGAAAGGATATATGGGATTAATTAACATTCATAATAAAAGGTGCATAACAGTAGCCAAATATTCCATGCATAAATTTTTCGTATATGTGCTGCCTACAGTGACTGTGGTTTGACTCAAGTTATATATTATACAAAAAAAAATATGTTTCATTACATTCTCATCAGGCAGGTGTTCCATGTACCGCCTCCTGCTGCTCACCTGCACATGCTAATTAGTATATCATCTGAAGTGAGACGCCTAACTAGTGCAGGTGAGAGAGGAATGAGGGAGGGAGAGATAACGGAGGAAGATTAAGAAAGAGGAGGGGAGAAGAATGAAACAAGAGGGTTAAAGGTGAAGGAAGGAGAAGGATGATGGAAGAGAAAGGGAAGATAATTAAAGAAAGAAGAGGGAAAAGGATGAAAAAAGAGGATTAAGGGTAAAGGGAGGAAAAGGATGGTGGAAGAGAAAGGGAAGATAATTTAAGAAAGAAGAGGGAAAAGGATGAACAAAGAGGATTAAAGGTGAAGGGAGGAAAAGGATGGTGGAAGAGAAAGGGAATATAAAGAAAGAAACGGGAGAAGGATGAAAATAGAGGATTAAGAGTGAAGGAAGAAGATGGAGAAGGATAATGGAACGAGAAGGAGAAGATTAATAAAATAGTAGAATGATGACGAAAGAAGAAAGAGAAATAATGAAGACAAAAGTGATAAGGATGGAGAAAGAAGAGAAGGATGAATAAAGAAATGATAGAAGGATGAAGAAAAAGTGGGAGAAATACCAAGAAAGAAGAATGTGAAAGATGAAGAAAGAAAACGGATAATGGTGAAGGAGGAAAGAATGTTAAAGATGAAGAAAGAAAACGGAGAATGGTGAAGGAAGAAGAGTGTTCAGGTGTGGCTACAAAAAGCATCTTGACGGAGGGGGCCGATGGATTTCAAAATGAACACTCCGACTCCTGTTTTTGGAATGTATATATATATGCAATGTATCCCACACTGTCCCTCAACGAACCGTCATCATGCTTATGGGATTCTTCTTTTACTTTTCACTCGTGACACATTTCCCTCAAGGAACGAGCCACCAGTAACTACCAGTACATACTACCACACCCCCCCCCCCCCCCAAAAAAAAAAAAATCCTCCAACCTCGTCGTAGATAGTTAAATTTTTCAACACTTAGGTAATCATGAAACAATTGGGGCCAGAAAGAAACCTCAAGTGATATTCACAACATGACGCAAATATCACGAGAATGTCAGCTCTTGTGGCATTTCCAACACAGTAGTCTTCGTGATAACAACTGTAGCTCACCTAGGAGAGAGTTAACGTGGGATTCTTTAACTATGTATATAACGTAGCCTTAAATGTGTACCCTAACCTAACCTAACTTAAATAACTTGAAAAGATAAAAGGAAAATATTACTTTCGTAAATTGATTAATAGCAAATATTGAGAATGTGTTTAAAGAAATTATTTATATCACTTAAGAGGTTATGTAAAAATTAATCCATTCACATCCAGACATACGATTTAATTCTAACCCGCATATACGAGTTTGGTGAATTAATTATTGAAATTAATATTTCGTATCTTTTAACCGGGGTATTTAGTCAAATCAATTCATTTACCGATAGTAGAATTTAACACAATTAATTATTTTACTTTTTGATATAATTTCTTAATTAATTCACTCACATTAGATTATCGAGGTTAGTTTACAGAGATGAACGCCAAGTGTTCACACAGTACAGGGCGAGGGAGTGGTCTTGTTGAATAATACAGAGGACCACACACTGTATGTTACCTACAGTAGGCCTCTCTCTCTCTATCGCTCTCTCTCTCTCTCTCTCTTAGTCGTATGATATGCACTATCTAGCTATTTATGTAAGCAGCAGAAGCAGTAGCAGTAGTAGTAGTAGTAGTAATTTTAAGGTAATAAAATGGCGGCGTAGGTGTGGCTATTGGGGGAGGCTGGAGGCCACGTTAAAAAAAAGTAGTAGTAGTAGTAGTGTTCGGTGGTAGTGAGGTCAAAATAACAATGGATGGCCAAAGACATCTAGGCGCAGTAATCGGCACGAAGGACTTCAAGACCGAGTACGTAAAGGGAAAGGTGAATGAGTGGGTTAGGGAAATCCAAGCTCTGTCTGATATTGCTAACACAGAGCCACGTGCGGCTTTTGCGGCATTCACCCATGGAGTCAAGCATCGCTGGAACTACCTGATGCGCACTATCCCTGATATAAGATCCCTCCTCCACCCTCTGGAAGAAGCTATCAGCATCAATTTCATTCCCAAATTAGTGAAACATCTTCACTTAACCCCAGCAGAAAGCTCACTCTTTGCACTACCACCGTGATTGGGAGGAATGGGATTGCCCAATCCAGAGGAGATTGCTGCCACCGAACATCAAAACTCAGTTCAGCTCACGGCAGCCCTCACGGACCACACAATAGCTCAGAACGCAACAGGCGTGATGGATACCAGCGAAGTAAACAAGATTCGACGGTCCATTACGACAGAACGACAGCACGGCCAAAGTGATAAGTTGCAGCAACTGATGCTGCAAGTACCAGAGAATTTTAAGAAAAAAAGTAGCTATAGCGCAAGAGATGGGCGCCTCGAACTGGTTAACTACGTTACCGAGAAGGACAAATGGTTTCAGTCTTAATAAACACGAATTTACAGATGCCATTGCTCTAAGGTACAGTAGGCCAGTAGAAGGTTAGCCCTCCCAATGCGTGTGTGGCTCTTCCTATGTCGTCAATCACGCCATGGTGTGCAAGAAAGGGGGCTTCCTATGCATGAGGCATGACGAAGTAAGGGATCTCACTGCAAATATGTTGAAGGAAATATGTCATGATGTCAGGGTAGAACCGACCCTCTTTCCATTGGACGGTGAGAATTTCAAACATAGGTCTTTAAGCACATTCAACAAAGCCCGTGTTGATGTCAATACTCGAGGTTTCTGGATGCGGGGACAGCGGGCCTTCTTCGACATCAGAATTTTTGATCCCATGGCCGCATGTCACCGTAACTTAGCTCTCGATGCTGCACACAGGAGGAACGAGAACGACAAGATAAGGACCGATGGGTAGAGAATTCAGAACTTTGATCAAGGAAGCTTCACTCCTCTGGTGTTCACAACCTCTGGTGGGATGGGACCAAATGCAAGATGTTTCTACGCCAGACTCGCGGAGGTGCTATCCGAACAGAAGCAGCAGCCCAGAAGTTATATTACAGCCTGGATGAGATGTCGACTCTCCTTCTCTCTCCTTAGGTCTACTTTGCTCTGCCTCAGGGGAACGAGAGCATCGGCCCCAAAACCGACAACAGTTGCAGATATTGACTACGAGGCAACAGTCACTGAATGCCGCATAGATCTGCGGCTCAACTAACTCAACACAGCTAGGGTAGCTACTTATGCATTAGGATATTTAATTTTAAGGTAATAAAATGGCGGCGAAGGTGTGGCTATTAGTAGTAGTCGTAACAACGTACACCAGCTTCAAAAAGTGTCTATACTATTTTGCGTAAGTCAATATGACAACAATACCAACAGTAACATCCATAAATATCACCTAAAACAAAAATAACATCCATATTTAACTTCAATTACGTTCATATATAACACCCAAACACCAATAAATAATAGGTATAGTATAATAGCAATAACATCCACAAGTTACTTCTATAGCATCAATAAGAACTATAAATTTCTACGAGTAACAAATGGTTGAACAATATATGTTATTTGTAAGCAAGAGAAGGAGGAAACGGTAGAGGAGGAGGAGGAGAAGAGGAGGAAAATAAAGAAGAAAAGAGGAAGAGAATGAGGAGACAGAAAATTATGAACAAAGAGGAAGAGAAAGAAGAGTAAAATTAATGGAAGGGGCAAAATGAATATTGAGGAAAGTATAAGGGAAGAATAAGATTTATATTTTCACCAGTGATGAATAGCGAGAAAAATATATTAGGATTTACCGAGAGTCTGTGGTCTAGTGCACAAATTTACTGGGTACATAATGGTGGAAAATTGCCGAGTTCCCTTTCGATAAGTGAAGTAAATTAAGACTACGTTACGTCCCGGGTCTTGGTGGAAGGAAGGAAGGAAGGAAGGAAGGAAGGAAGGAAGGAAAGAGTGAGTAAGAGAGAAAAGGAGGGAGAGGAAGGGGGAGATATTGAGGCGAATTAAAACCACGTTACGCTCCGGGTCTTGGTGGAAGGAAAGAAGGAAGGAAGGATGGGAGGGAAGGATGGGAGGGAGGGAGGATGGAAGGGAAGGATGGGAGGGAGGGAGGATGGGAGGGAAGGATGGGAGGGAGGGGGATGGAAGGGAAGGATGGGAGGGAGGGAGGATGGGAGGGAAGGATGGGAGGGAGGGAGGATGGAAGGGAAGGAAGGGAGGGAGGGAGGATGGGAGGGAAGGATGGGAGGGAGGGAGGATGGAAGGGAAGGATGGGAGGGAGGGACGGAGGGACGTAGGTGAATTAAGATCATATTAGGCCAGGTTCAGGGTCTTGACATGAGAGAGAGAGAGAGAGAGAGAGAGAGAGAGAGAGAGAGAGAGAGAGAGAGAGAGAGAGTCCTTTAAACCTAACATATATATCATGATCACTGGGGTCCGATAAACACCGTTCGTGGCCTCTATTCTGTAATCCTTTATGCCCTACTCTCACAGGATGGGTATGGGGTGCACAATAAACTAACTGCTGTCCTCGGCAAATTCAAAATAAAACAAAATCTCTTGAACTTGTGACCTCACCTGACCTGAAGCGTTTTAACCGGTCTGTATTCAAGAGTTCACCTGATAAGTTTAAGAAATCAGTTCACCTGTATTTTAGAGGTCACTATCATACCCGTTCTGACCTTAACCTTTCACCCACTGTAAGTACTTAAGGTAACAATAGGTCCTTCACACACACACACACACACACACACACACACACACACACACACACACACACACACACACACACACCCACTCTTCCTCAATTTCCTCCTTAATTATTGTAGAAGGAATAAAGTATAGCCTTGTGCAGTGTTTTTCTCACTATTAACAATATTATCTACAGAACGTCCCCAGACCTGGCCATGTAAAGTAGTACCGGTAAGCGTCTATGTAATATTTCTCCCAGTGATGGAATAATTAAGTCATACAGAGGGCGGCTGGCTAGTGCTTCAGTCATGATTGCCTGATCTAACTATATGGGAATTATTATAGGGTGCCTGGTGCCTGAGAAAGTGCGCAGTATCAGAGTATCAAACCTCTCTCTCTCTCTCTCTCTCTCTCTCTCTCTCTCTCTCTCTCTCTCTCTCTCTCTCTCTCTCTCTCTCACACACATACACACACATCAAAGAAAATAGGCACAGGTAAACAATGGCCTCATTACCCTACTTTCTCACCTGTTTGTACCTAGTAACTTGATCTTCCTCGGCCAAGTTTTACTCAACAAAACATCCAGTTTGATTTTATCGTCACCAAATTTATGTGCCTGAGAAAAAATAATCGTTCAAAATTGTCTTGTAATGGCGAATTTGACTGTGTGTGTGTGTGTGTGTGTGTGTGTGTGTGTGTGTGTTCTGTATTTTAAGGTGCTGTGTTGTGAGGCACTGTGTTGTGAGGCACTGTATTGTGTTGCGTTGTATTGCACGGCACTGTGTTGTGTTGTGTTGCACGGAGCTGACACTCTCTCTGATATTACCAAACATAATGTACTGCAAAATATAATGAATTTTTATTTGAGGGAAGTTACACAAATTAACATATAGATTATATATATTGTATATAATTATCTTGATGTATGACAAGTTCGGGTATATTATTATTCAAGCCTCACATTAAGTATTACATCACCGCGTAAAAGATTAGAGATGATATCTGATGTTAAATATAAACTAAGTACTCGAGGGAAATACCTGTGTCGTATATAATTTTACTACTAAGAGTTATGCGTATAGTTCTGTTGAATCTTGTATTAGTAATGTATTCTGTGGAGGGGGGTACAGTATAGGAAGTGGTACTAAGCTTATTTCATGTTTTCTCATGAGTATACACAGTTAATGAATATTTCTGATTTTTCTTTGGGGAATCTTCCTTCATTCTGCCTCAGGTGCCGTCAAGGTAACCCGGCAAGGATCCTGACACAAACAACGTAACAACATATAATTAATCCTTGTTTTTCTCCCACACGAGCAGCTTATATTAATATGTAAGGCATAAATTGCACTTGAAATACATAATTATATATGATTATACAACGGGAAGGAAAAATAATTAGTTAGCTTCTATTTCACCTGAATTATACGACTATGGAAAATATTAATAACAGTGAACGAATGAGATTGATAACTTTACCTGATTATTGTTGTTTTTAATGTGTTCAACTGTTTCGTGAAATCTTGTCGATATCGTTCATGATCTAGTGAATCTCTTATGTTAGTATGTTGTCCCCAGTGTTATATCAGTGTCTTAGTTCCTGTTATCACGATCCTTTCTGAGACTGGCATTTCTATTTGTCCCCACTCCTGTATCTAGGAACTGGGCCCCGCACACTTGTTTCTCTTATTGCTTTACATACGATTTAATCTAAATATCAAATATATGATGAAAGTGGTACAGGATACACACACACACACACACACACACACACACACACACATTCTCTCTCTCTGTTAGTTTATCATCAATGCAGTATTCATGACCACTGAGGCAAGAACTCTTAAGGAGACCTGAGACCCGAGAAGACCACACAAGGCCACGTAAGGCCATTAAGGGCCAGGTGGTAATACACAGATCCAGGGTGTAACAATGCCATGCTTTCTGGAGTAAATTGTGTCATGGTTTGGAGGAAAATACTGGAAAATTCAGCTTAGACAAAGATTACCCTGAGGCATGAACCAATCACAGTGGCATGTGAGTGTAATGATATAGACCTAACTGTGCTGATTGGCTGGAAGCTGAGTTCGTGGTGGAATTTTGTGGAGGGAGGTGTGAGACATCTGTAGTGGCGAGACGGCAGGTATTTGGTTGCGTTCTATTTGGTAAATCCTCAAGTTCCCGTTTGTTGTGAGATACGTGGTCCCCGTTTAACTAGCTAGGGGCAAAGTGTAATTGTCAAACCCTAATAGAAAGTATTCAATAAATAATGGAACTATTAATAAGGGTCCTAGTTCATCCATCCCCTTTATTGTTGTAAGTGTCTTGGTGGTATGTAGTGAGTTCTGAGTAACAACACACATATCCCTAGTTTACCCTAATGTCTCAGTTATCGCATGTTATCCCTGTTCCTCAATTATCCTCTCTACCTCTCCCCACATATCGGTTACCCTCTGCTGGGGGGAGGAAGGAGGGGGGTGACCACAGACAATGCCCCACCTCCCTCAACCATAAAGCTAACCTCACCTCCCCTCTCTCTCACGAGTCTAAAGAACAAAGAAAGAAAGACTAAGAAAAAGAAAAGAGAATTAGAGAACAAAGAAAAAGTAAAAGTAAATAAATAAATAGAATTAAGAAAGGTAAAAATAAAGGGTCTATTATTACAAGGGAGGACCATGTGGGGCTAGGGAAGGTCAAGGAAGGTCATAGCAATGGTTAAATATAGCCGCGGGGGAAGGTCTTGTG
>CAUDMG010000334.1:992500-997500 GCA_958450375.1 Homarus gammarus
CCACCTCGGCAACCTCAGGGCACTTACCTGTAAAAGTTAATTTAATTAACGAAAAATTCACCTTTTACATTTTACAGCCTTTACTGTCTACGTAATTCACAAAGGCACCAGAACGTCAATAAAATATAAGGGTGCAGAACTATACTGGCTAGATGATAATAAAAATGTAAATAATAATAATAATAATAATAATAATAATAATAATAATAATAATAATAATAATAATAATAAAAATAAGACTGTTCTATCTATCAGTCATATTCACTACACAGTCATACCCACAGTGCGTGAGATACATCAACGGGTCTCCTAACAGACTGTTTGAAGCAACAGTCTCAACACAGTCATTCTCACAGTTCCACGAATCTCTACTCAAAGAGCCTTTAATATCAACAGGTGTGAATCGTTTAAAAGATCACCGCAAGGCCTGTGTGTGTGTGTGTGTGTGTGTGTGTGTGTGTGTGTGTGTGTGTGTGTGTGTGTGTGTGTGTGTGTGTGTGTGTGTGTGTGTGTGTGTGCGTGTCTCTCTCTCTCTCTCTCTCTCTCTCTCTCTCTCTCTCTCTCTCTCTCATTCTACCTTAACAATTTATAATAGTTTAAATCATCACGTCATGCCATGTAAATACGTTATATACTGTACCTACATCTCCATCCTTCTCCTCCTGTTCCTCCTCCTGGTAACAATAATAACAAGTCTCTCAAGAGTTGGAAGAATTACACTGGCTTCTTCCCATCACACAAGAGATGCCGGGAAGGAAAAAAAAAATACGGAAAATAGCCCAAGACTTTTAAAACTTTTATTTTCCTCTGCATAAAATTTACATATCTTAGCTCCAGTTCTCAAGTTGCTGGATGAACTTTTTTTTTTCCTTGAGTATCATCACATGAAGAGGTAAGTCTCCCCTTTCATTCTTTCCTTCCCCTCCCCTACCCTCCCATCTCACACCTTTTTTCTTCCCTTTCCTTCCCTCCCTTTCTTCCCCTCCCCTACAATCCTTTCCCCTCACACCTTAACCCCTTCCTTCCCCTCCCCTATCTTTCAGTTCCATTTCTTCACCCCCTTTCCCCAATTACTTCCCCTACTCTCCCCTGACCCATTTCCCCTCTCTTCTTTTACCCTCTTTGCTTCTCAACCTCTTCTCGCCTCCCCAAACCACTCCCCTAGCCTCCCCTACCACGAGGGCCATGAATACGATTTGTCTTTTTCCATCTGTCTCACAATTGGGGAGGGGAGGGGGGGGGAGAGGGGAGTTACGAAAGTGGTAGTAATAAATGGGGAAGATACCATACTATACGTTGGAGGTGGTCGTATAGAGGGGGCAGGTTGGGGTGTCAAGTGATAGAGTAGTGAAACTGATTTAGTTTAATTAATTTAATACCGAAACTTAATTTTCTGATGTTGATAAATATATATTACTATGTGACAAAGAATTATATCACAAAATACTTTAGATAACGCCTTTGATATACGAGAGTGAGGCTAGAGGGCTGACCTCAGGATATAAAGTATTTGTATAAATTTCGAGAAATAATTTAAATTGTATAACAAGTCTAATGATTGGTAATCACTTTGAAATTATTTTAAGTCTTAAATTGCTAAAACTCAAAGAAAAATTGCTTAAAGGAAATTAATATTTTGTGAAATGATGTGAAATTACTATGTTACATTTATAAATTTCTCAGTAAATAAATTATGTTATCGGTTTAAATAGTAATTACAAGATAGATTACTGATTGTAGATCATGATGATATTATAGACCACTTATAATAACGGGGACTAAATCATAAATTGCTTAATAGTGGGAGAGAAGTGTGATGATGGGGAGAAGGGAGGGTGGAGAGGGGGTGCTGTTCCTGGGGAGATTGGGGAGTAAATTGCCTGGGGAGAGGTAGGGAAAGAGGTGGGGGAGAAGAAGGGAAGGAAGAGGTGGGTAGAGAAAGGGGACGAGGAGGTGAGAAGAGGAAGGGGAGAAGGAGATGAGAAGAAGAAGGGGCGAAGGAAGTGGGGAGAAGGTAGAGGAAAGAAAGGTTTGACGTGGTGAAGCTACACACACACACACACACACACACACACTACTACTACTACTACTACTACGATCATCCCCATTCAATCTCGCCTTCTTCTCTTTCTCTCGTCCAACTCTCTCCTTCACTCACCTCCCTCCCCCCCCCCCTCTCACTTTTCAGCTCGGGAGTTTGGAAACTTTCTTCTCGTCTTTTAAATCAATGTTGGTAAGTCTTCTCACCTGATCTCAGAAGACCTGATTTTTAGCTGGATTTTTTTTTCCTTTGTTTTGTTTTTAATTCTTACCTTAAATCCTTACACTTTTAGGATCACCTGTCTATTAAACAGATTATTACTAACCTAACCTAACCAAATTTTACCTAACCTAACCAAATTTTACCTAACCTAACCTAACCTAACCAAATTTTACCTAACCTATCCTAACCTAAACTAAGCTAATTTAACCTACGCTACCCTAGCCTAACCTTATCTAATCTAAATTAACCAGACTTACTTAAAGTCAACCTTAACCTAACCCAACCTTTACCAAACCTAACATACCATACCCTACCTAATTTAACCTAACCTAATCCACCTAGGTAGCGGTAGGGCGTCTACTCTTCAGATGACCCCCTATTCTATCATAAATTCTTATATACAATCTTGAGAGATATTTATCCACCTTAATGCTATGATAAACTAAGTCTCATGATCACACTAACATCAGTATGACAGCTATTTCATGGATACACTATGGCAAATATGAGTCATTCCGATCATACACACTCTTCCTAGTATTACCAAAAGGATAAATACTCTCTCCTGGTCATACTATCAACAGTTTGATTATTCTAGTCATACTTTGTCCTGAGAAGATAATAAATCTTACGTAGTTTAAAGTTCAATACTTAAGTCAATATCTTGTTGATTTTTTTAAGAGTGTAACAAACACGAAAATATCTCCATCTTCTCTCAGGTAAGTTTCCGTGGCAGTAATCATTCTGTCGGCAGGTGGGAAGGCCATAAACTTTCTATAATGAGGTTAAACCCATATCAAAAAGTGTCAAACTTCTTTTTTTTTTCTTCTCCGACAGATGAAGATGCCATAAAAAAAAGTTACCTATAAAAGATGTTTTCTGAACTTCAAAATTAAACCATTTGGAAAGAGAGGGAGAATTCTTGCCTTCTTATATCCTTACATCATATAACAAGTCATCTTTATAAATTATATGAAATTAGAACAAATATGGTATATAGTTTCGTGATATAGTAAGCGTTTTTTAAAGACACACCCATCTCAAATAGAACGCTGTCAAGATCATTTTCCAAGTTGAAACGAAAAACGCTAAGTGGAGAGCAGTTGGTCAGTCCACAAGCCGAAGATGAGGTCTTTGGCAGTAGTTGTTGATCCGAGCTCATCTAATGCTCAGTGTGGGTTAAAGCTACGACTCTCTCTCTCTCTCTCTCTCTCTCTCTCTCTCTCTCTCTCCCTCTCTAAGCCACAACTGGTATAAGACAGCCAAATTAACTCTCTCTCCCATCGTCTCTTAATCGTGTAAGCAGGTCTCGACTATCGCTTCTTGATTATTTTAACTGGACATAAACGACCATCCCACCCACCATCTAGCCTCCATGCTATGCTAGGTATATAGTTCACTTTTACTTCCATGTTAATTACTTTTTATAACTCTTTTCATTTCACTCAGTTGCATTCAGTTTTAATCGATGTGTGTGTGTGTGTGTGTTTGTGTGTGTGTGTGTGGGTGTGTGTGGGTGTGTGTGGGTGTGTGATGTGGAGAGAGAGAGCTAGCTGAGTCACTATCCACTATCATACAATATCACTCCTCTTGGCCTACAAAGCCTACATGTAACTCCAAATTAATAACTAACTTTATTTCCCCAGCGCTGTTTTACCGCTGAGCGTTAAGACCATAAACCTTACATAATGAAGAGACGCACAAATCAAATTACAGCATTTCGAAGCTGTATGTGCTGTAAAAAAACACTTCTAACTAGTGAGTTTTACAGTACTATAAAATTCAACATGAAACAAGAACAGTCGGGGAGGTTGTTTGTGTGTTTGTTTGTGTTTACTATTTTTTGTCTATGTGTATTTATTTGTTTGTCTGTGTTTGTTTGGTTTTGTTCGTTTGTGTTTTTCTGTGGGGGATGAAACATAATTAATTTAGGACAGTTGCTTGATTATATGAATTTGTTTTTTGTTGTTGTAATAACATTAATCAGTAAAGACTAAAGGAGGGAAGAAATGTTTCCATATGATCAAAGTCAACTTCATAAACTGAGTGAAAAATTATTAAACATTCTCATGGTTTAGAGATAACATTCACATATTGTTTCGTTCACTGCAATTCCTTGTTACTTGGTGTGTTACTCATATAACCTCTAATACTATAAGATATTCTCCTTCATATATTGTTATTTTTTTCTATATCACATCATTTCAAATAGCTTCAAACATCTTTCCTCTATTATTCAGTTTTATATAAAATGTAACAAATACCTTCAGTTTATACTATAACACAAACTGTTAGATTCTAAACCATCCTTCACATATTTTTAGTTTCCATATATCATATACCAAACAACACTTAAAAACATTCTACTTCATATATCTACCTTTTATATTATAATTATAACCTCCGACCTCCAATCATTTAAAGCGTCCAGCAGTTTAATACATCCTCCACCTTCATATAGCCTCAGTTTTTCCTATATCTCATAATTATCCTCTAATACATTAAAGTAATCTTCTCTATATATTCTCAAACTCTAACGAAGGGAGAACACTTTACGGATAACACTCGACACTAATAGATGTGTGTGTGTGTGTCTTCAACCCTACAGCAACACTAGACTATCACTCGATAACAATACTCTTGGCTGAAGTACCTACGGTTATCTCTGCGCTGTGTCCTCATCCCCTGACTTTTGGGAAAATATTAAAATGGTATTGACAAAGTCTAATTAAACCAA
>CAUDMG010000334.1:1000000-1017500 GCA_958450375.1 Homarus gammarus
CATCAATGATGAAGGTAAACTCGACATTTAGAAAGAAAGATCAATGATGCACACACACACACACACACACACACACACACACACACACCCTACAATAATTAAATGAGATTCAGACCTGACCCAACAAGGGTCACAAAGGGTAAGGAGTTCTCGCCGCCGTATGATGAGAGAACAGGCGGTATGACGCTGCCCTCCAGCAGTACACCAATACCTGACCAAACAACCAGGTTAGTATTAGTTAGGGGGCATTATCGGCCGGCCTACCACGATAAGCACGCCACACCGTGTGACCCCTAAGCACCACGTACCTGGCCAAAGTCACCTGTCCAACCACACCCAGGTTAGAATAATTAACAGACGACATCGGCCGGCCTACGACAATAAGCAAACGGTTAATAAAGGTGACCTACAGCTCCCTCCAGCGATGACCTACAGCTTCCAGAGCCAGACGGAGTCACTCTCAATCACAAGTCCCGGGATCGAGAGGAGGACCTCCCTCCCCAGCCAGGCTAGGCCCTGCAGTCAGAGTCCCCAGCTGCTGGGCCTCCCCCAGGTCACAAGTGAGTCAATGTTAGAGCGATTCACAGGGTAGGTTACTTATAGTGGGAAGTGTAGCCACGTCAGGTTTGTGTCCGGGAGTCATCATCTGGTAACGCCAATATAATGATATATTAATGTGTCCAGGTCATTCAGTTAACTAATAAATAGCTGTATTTATAATTGTTGTTTAGCGGATTTCCCTTAGGAACATTTTAACAGTTAAATAACTATTGGACTATGCTACTAACTTTCCTCACGTTTCGAACCCTCCAACTATAACTCACTATATCTTCATAATGGTGCCAATGGTATCCATTACAATGGTGTCAGGGGGACCCTTTACAAAGGTGCCAAAAGCAGCCATTACATATATATGTATGGATAACGCATACATAACAGAGTGTGGACATACTGAACTAATTACTTCCCAGTATATCTCTAATTAAACTCACCCAGGTATGATTACTAACCTGAGTACGATGAAAAGTCATTATAAATCATCATTGTTAGAATACAGGAAAATATTGATTATTAAGTACGATGAAAAATCTCAGAGTACAATGTTACCATACTCAAATTTATCGTACTCTAGGGGCAAGTTGATTATACTTGGAATTAAAAGAGAGACAAACAGAAAGCGACAGGGAGACAAAGAAGACAGACAGGGACAGGCAGAGCAATGAGACAGGCGGATTACTTCGTGTCCATCTCAATGAAAAATTAAAAACACTAGACTGTAATTGCTCTTTGTGGTCGACAGTACAAAGAAGGTCAGCTCCGCGTACAGCTTACCTTGGGGGCCTAATAGACCTTCTCTGTACAGTGTACGTGATTATGAAATGAACTTCCTTACAACACTGCCCAATAAGTGAATGGTTCAACTTTCATTAGTAGAGACAGCCTATTAACAGATAGCCAGGCCTCCTGTACACACACACACACACACACACACACACACACATTGGGACGTTGATCAGCTTTTGCTTCTCGAGGGGATACCAGTATATTCTTCCTTACATTTCTTTAATACTCTGGAAAATATCTCATCGGGACCTGGTGACTTATTAGGCTTTAGTTTATCTATTTCTTTACTAATACCGTTACTAGTCACTACTATCTCACTTAATCTATTTTCTTCACTATCTCTGTATATAGTCGGTGCCTCGGGTATCATGTTTAAATTCTCGGTGATGAAAACTATTGAAAAATATTTGTTCAGATTATTGTTCATTTCTCCGTCGTTATCAGTTAGCTCGCCTGTATCTGACTGTATTGGTCCAGTCTTGTCTCGTGTTTTAGTTTGGTACATTTGAAAAAATCCCTTTAGATTAATAATCCTTCCTCGAACTTGACTTAACCTAACCTAATTTTCTCTAATCTAACCTAACCCCTCCACATAGCATTAGGGTGGTTAATCTCTCTCTCTCTCTCTGGCTAATTTTTTTTTTTTTTTTTATTGGGCACCCCCCTACGTCCTTGTGTAAGGTGAAGCGCAGAAGCGTTTACAGCGCCCAACAGGGAAGCATGCTAAGTTCATGCTTGCCTTTATGTCTCATGACTTAAGGGCGTAGAAGCCTGAAGAGTCAATGGTTTATGTCATCAAGTTATTGGAAGCTCCAACAACTTTCCCTGAACACAAATTCGCAACTTTCGATTTACAACAGGTACCTACTTTACTGCTAGGTGAACAGGGACCAATTGGGGCTAGGAAGTGTGTCCAAACAACTTCCACCGGCCCGGGAATCGAACCCGTGACATCTCGCTTTCGAAGGCAAGAACCATACCACTCTACCAGCAGCACCCCACTCCCCAGCTAATGTCTCGCGTTCTCCATCACATCTCTTTCTCTTTTAGTTTTGTGAGGTTAAGAAAGAAAGAAAAGAGAAATAAAAAAGAAATAAGAAAGAAAAAGAAAGAACTAAGAAGAAGAAATAACAGAGGACAATTGATCTTAATAAACACGTCACTGTCTAGTAATAAGTCCTTCTGTCACGACCACCCGACGGAAACACTCCTCAAGCCCCGACGGAAACACTCCTCAAGCCCCGACGGAAACACTCCTCAAGCCCCGACGTAAACACACCTCAAACCCCGACGTAAACACACCTCAAACCCCGACGGAAACACTCCTCAAGCCCCGACGGAAACACTCCTCAAGCCCCGACGTAAACACACCTCAAACCCCGACGTAAACACACCTCAAACCCCGACGTAAACACACCTCAAACCCCGACGTAAACACTCCTCAAGCCCCGACGTAAACACACCTCAAACCCCGACGTAAACACACCCCAAGCCCCGACGTAAACACACCTCAAACCCCGACGTAAACATTGTCTTTCGGTGAGGTAGACATAAACCCACATAAGTCCTAGAAAAACCCACATAAAACATAAACAAAGTCAATAGAAAAACCCATATAAAAGTCAAACAAAAACTCAGAAAAAAACAAAAAATAAAAGCCCTCAGTTAACCCAAATAAAATTCACAAAACCCCAGAGAAAAACACAATCCCAAATTTAAATATAATCGAAATAAAATCCACATAAATTATAAAAACCCCACATAAAACCAGACAAATTCCACAACCCCAAACACGTACATAAAACCCAGTTAAAGCCCTCAAGAACCCAGATAAAATTCACATAAACCCCAAGGACAACATAAAATCCAGACCCAAAACCGAAAAACGCTTAAAACCTCGAAAAAAAACAAAAACATAAACCCAGCTAAACCCCAGACAAATCTAACATAAAACCCGGATAAAATGGCACAAATCCCACAATTAAACCCAGATAAACCAGACACCACCTCTCATTTATCTTTTAAACGTAACATTTACAGTAAAGTCTAATATTGAAAAAGTTTCTACTGACGTGAAATGTCAGAGAGAATTTTTCCGTCTTCTTTTTTTTTTCATTACAAAAGGAGTAAATGATTAAGACACACTAAGTGAGAAAGGTTCTCTCTCATCTCTCTTTCTCTCTCTACATGTCTGATTTTAGTTACTGTGTCTGTATTTCGTTTCTTTGTCTTTCTTTTCCCTTTATATTTGCCCTTTTATATTATTATTATTATTATTATTATTATTATTATTATTATTATTATTATTATTATTATTATTACATTTTCGCCCCCCAGGCCCTGATGTGGGTCAGTGACCTGTGTCCGGGTGGACTAATCCCCGTAAAAGAAAAAAGAAAAAAAAAAAAGAAGTTGTTGCAGCCTCTGATTATGAAGACTTCGTCCTCTTCCCTCTTCCCTGCCTTCTCCAGGGATAGTTCACGGCGCTTAACAAGCTCGCTGAACAGACTTTGTGTGAAATATACAAAGCCTAGGATTGGTTTTATTGTCCTTGTGGCGCGATGGTAGCGATCCTTGTTCACACGCAGAGGTTCAGGGTTCGATTCCCGACTAGTGAAGTATTGTTTATATATAGAGTATATATATCGTATATAACCTTTTACTATCAATTCTCTATTCCTCTGTTATTGTCGTTTCTTGTTACCTTCACACACAGTTATCACTTTCCTTGTGTCTTGTTCATTATCACTCATATATCTTTTTATCTGTTACCAACTCACAACACATCCCTTGTAAATACTCTACCTGCTCTCCCTTGTTTATCATCCTCCTCTCCTCCCCATTCACACCTTCCGATTTTCTTATTTTTGTCAGGTGTGCTGCACTTCTCACCTGGTCTCTCCCTCCCCTAAACACTTATTTTGCTTGTATCAACACACACGCTCTTGTTCACTCTCACCTCCCTCTTACTTCCCTCTTACCTCCCTCTCTTCTCACTCTCACTTCCCTCTCTTCATCCACTCCCCTATTGTCTCCTCTTTGATTCCTCTTCATCTACCTCTTACGTTTCTCTCACCTCCCTCTTACTTCCCTCTCACCTCCCTCTCTTCTCACTCTCACCTTTCCCTTCCTTGCAGTTCACTTCCCCTCTCACTTCCCATTCTCCTCTCCCTCTCACTTCCCCTTCTCATCTCCCTCTCACCTTCCTTTCCTCTCATCTCTCTCACTCCATCTTCACCTCCCTCACCGCTCCCTCTCATCTCTCTCACTCCATCTTCACCTCCCTCACCTCTCCCTCTCATCTCTCTCACTCCATCTTCATTCCCTCACCTTCCCTCTCACCTCCCTCGTTTAATCTTTACGTCTAACCTAAATTTCATTCTATCCTGTACATCTCTCAGTTGCCAGTGTGTCTCAGTCCTGTATATCTCTCAGCTATACGTATCACCCACCCCATACCACCCCACCCCACCCCACCCCTCCCCACCCCACCCCACCCCACCCCACCCCACCGAACCCCACCCCCACCCCACCCCACCCCATCCCCACCCCACCCCACCCCACCCCACCTAACCCCACCCCACCCCACCCCACCCCATCCCCACCCCAACCCCACCCCACCCACACACAAAGGAGGTAGTCGTCCCACCGTCACTTGGAGGTGACCTGAATCAATGACAGCCCAAAGTTTACCAATACGCCAACACATTGATCACAACTGAAACATGACATTTACACAAAGAGACCAGCGAAAAGTTGATGATAAAGTCCAATCACTTTGTTTCTCTACTGTGTTTTTTTATTTTCCCACTTACAGCGGCTAGTTTATTGTGCACCTCATACTCATCCTGTGAGCGGCAGCGCAAAAGGATTACAGAGTTCACAATGAATTAGTATAACTATTCTCCGTGGTGAGGATATTATGGCAGTGTTTCAGAACATTTTATATAAATTCTTTGTTTAGTTCCGTACATAAAGGGTAACTTATTCACAACTGCCAGTGTACTGCAGTGTAAGGCACACACTTGGTTATTCACAATTGCCTGAGAGGTATTCAAGCACATTGCGTATTTGGTTCCATACTGTACTAAGTTCAGTAGTGGATACACTCTTAATATGTTGGCTATCTTGCCATTAGAAATAAAGTGTTGTGCCATTTCACACACAGTGTGCTTGGACCTGTCCCTAAAACGTTCTATCTTCACACATCGAGGACGTAGTGTTGGAGTGTGTGGCTATATGTCTGGCCACACACTTTACATTCAGTCTTGTTTACATCTGCTTGAGGAACATACTGCCGTAGGTACTTATATCCTCACCTTAGTCTAGCGGTTACAACATCTTGTAATCTAGTGATCTTGTTACTTGCTCCATATACATGTTTCACTTGATACATCTCATCATGGTAAACTATGGATCGACTAGTGCCTGTTTGCACTTGTCTGCTTGCGTCAAATTCATCAATAGGTTCTTTCCTAATTACAGTTTTAAGAGTTCTTTTTGACAGACCCAGATTGTATTCAACAGTGTCTTTGTTAGACGCGAGTTTAGTGAGGGCATCAACTCTGTCATGTTCTTTGAGGCCTATGTCAGAGAGGATCCACAACAGTTTGACCCTGACACCCCGGTTAACAAGGTACGCATATTTGTATCTGGCTTCAGAGACAAGCACGTGACAACTTGAGTTGAGGGTGTCAAGGGCAAGTAGTGAGGATAGAGAGTCAGTGATGATGAGACTGTCAGTGACAGTGGTTTCAATAAATTTAATAGCTGTGAGTATGGCAACTAATTCAGTTTGTAGAGTGTTATCATCAGTCTGTAGAGTGTGGATGTGTTCAGGAGCTTTCACTTTCGCAGTGTGTTGGAGATAAATACCTTGCATAGTTAATCTTTTGGGCGGATATGTCGGTATTGTGATACCGAAGGGAACTGTCCGCCAGGGTGGCAGGAAGTGCTGTTGTGTCTCAACTTTGTACAGGTGGTCTAGTCCAATCATCTTCATATGTGTAGCTGTAGTTTGGATCCATTTAGACTCAGTAGTCCCATGGTTCATACATTCTAGCAATTTTAAGGAAACAATGTTATCAGGATCACCACGCAGAAGCCTCAGGGCTATCATGAGGTTGACTTCAATTATTCTATCTTTGACACTGGGTATACCTAGTTCTTTCCTCATATTAAGTACTTTAGTGCTCATGGGACATCCTAGGATAATTCTGAGGGCTTTATTTTGCATTTTGTCGAGCTTGTCAACGCCTTTCCTGTCACGAAGGACCAGGGCTGGTGCGTGGTGATCTATCAGAGATCTTATATAGCCTTGGTACATTGTTTTAACAATTCTAATATTAGCACCATAGTGCGGGCTGTACCCCGCTACACTTCTAAGAGGTCTCAGTCTGTCAGTACATTGGCGGGTTAGCTGTTGTATGGCAGGTAGGGTACAAGGGACGGAAACCCCAAGATATTTAAAAGAAGAAACATAGTCAATAGTGTTGTTACCTATCTTGAACTTGGCGGGGCCGCGTTTGCGGTTACCAGCTTGCTTGTTGAACACCTTAGTTTTCTCAGTGGGGATAATAAGACCGAGGTTTTCACAGGCTGCGTATACATGGTTCAGGGTGGTTTGCATAAAACGATGAGTTTTAGTATGTATAAGAATATCATCAGCATAGCTGATTGAGATATTGCTGGGGTTGTCTGGTATTAAATTTAATAATGCATTCATAAGAACATTGAACAAAGTGGGGCTAAGTACTCCACCTTGAGGGGTACCAAGTTGCATATCTTTATCTTCACTTTTGTAACCCTGAAACAGTGCAGCAGCCCTTCTGGTGGTTAGGTAACCACTTATCCAGTGTAACAGCCGACCTCCTATATCCATTTTGGCTAGTTCGTACAATATAAGTTGCCTGATGGCAAAATCAAAAGCAGCTTTTAGGTCAAGAAATGTGGTATATCTGTGCCTTTCATCACCATGCACAGTTAGGAATGTGGTGATGCAATTATGTACACCTTTACCATGGGTGAAGCCATCTATGTTAGGAGACATGTGTTCTCTGATTCTATATAAGAGTCTGCCAAGAACCATCCTCCCAGGCGAGGGTCACGACTTGATAAGTGATAGAACAAGTACTGGGCAGACCAAGAAAGTTAATTATTAAGTCTACTGAAATGTAATTGAATTGACCTAATCTAATCTAATTTAACCTAACAATTTAACCTAACCTAACGCAACCTATCTTAACTGAGCCTAACCTTACTCAACCTAAGCTAACCTAACTCAACTTAAGCTAATTTAACTTATCCTAATCTAACCCATCCTAACTCAACCCATCCTGATCGATCCCTACCTAACCAAACCCAGCCCAGCCTAACCTAACCTAACCTAACCTAACCTAACCTAACCTTATGTATAGACGGTGAACTGACAAATCGTAATTGTTATTGTTCACAGTTGTAGGTAAGATACGGAACTCACTCTCTCTCTCTTTAGAAAAACATTTATAGTGTGTCTACCCCTCCCCCCCCCCCCCCCCCCCCCCCCCACAGAACCTCTCAACAAACACAGCCTCACACAGAACCTCTCAACAAAGACTTCATGAATACCTTCGGGGTTGGAGGGGAAGGAGGTGGCTAATTATACCTGACATATACGCCCGTGTGAGAAGCTTAGTGTGTGTTTATCTATACGCCCGTGTGAGAAGCTTAGTTTGTGTTTATCAATTATTCCTGGTATTTAGAGAGGTTGGAACGTATCTACCTGGTTGGATTAAGGTAAAGAACAATTCAACTTTACGTAATGATAACACAAATTACAGTGAGACTTGAACTTTATTCTCTTACCTTCCCAAAAACTCAAGTTAAGTGAAAAGGTTAACTTACATTATTAACCTAACTTAACTTAATCCAATCTTACCTTATACAACCTAACCTAATCTAACCTATCCTAACCCAACCTGAATTAACCTAACCTACTGTAAATCTAACATAAATTAAACAAAACTGACAACCTAACCTAACCTAACCTAACCTAACCCATGCTAAATCCAAACTAACTTAACCTAACTTAAAACTAAAATAACTTAACCTAAGCCTAAACTAAACTAACCTAACCTAGATTCTCGTTATGCACAACCTTCTTATACCCAGTTACTTAACCTTTTACCTATTGTGATCAGATAACGAGTAAATACGTTAATTAACTAAAGTATCAGTAACTGCGTATTATGAAATAGGGTTAATATTACCAAATATAGAGAATTTATATTATTTAGTAATTTTTAACCGAATATTATGAAAAAAGTATTCAAAAGTATTCATTCCCCTTTCTTACTTTTATGAATATTTAGAGTATAAAATTATAGAGTTATTCCTAATGATTCTTAAGTTACTACACTTCTAATATTAGGTGATACACTGCATTTTTTTTTATTACCACTTTAGAGAGAGAGAGAGAGAGGGGGGGGGGGGGAGGGAGGATAGTAGGAGAGAGGAAGAGAGGAGAGCGAGAGAATTTGTCCGGAATAACAGTAGAAAGTATAAAAAAAACCATTTTTTCATCTAAATGTCAAAAGTGAATATTTTACAACACAATCCGATCATCACGCCACAACATACATTGTTTTCTCGAGACTTTTGCGAGTGAGATTAAGTTCTAGTGACGAAGCAGCAGCAACCAATTTATTTCACTTTCCAAATTCTATATATATCCAGTATTTCTCTTGTCCCTCTCATCAAGAATTAGTGTTTCTTCATTTGTTTCCTGTCAGTGTAATTTATCTTTACCATTCTCCTGCAGCACCACGTATCAAAGGCCTCTAACATTCTTCTTGTGTGTGATGCAAGTGACCATACAACAGTACTGACCATACAACAGTACTGACCATACAATATTACTGACCATACAACAGCACTGACCATACAACAGTACTGACCATACAACAGTACTGACCATACAACAGTACTGACCATACAACAGTACTGACCATACAACAGTACTGACCATACAACAGTACTGACCATACACAATAGTACTGACCATACACAACAGTACTGACCATACAACAGTACTGACCATACACAATAGTACTGACCATACAACAGTACTGACCACACAACAGTACTGACCACACAACAGTACTGACCATACAACAGTACTGACCATAATAATAATAATAATGGTTGCCTCTCGTGTAAAAAGGATGGCTGGCCTAAAAAAGGACAACTTTGGCGTGAATTTGTTTAAGGCGTAGAAGCTGTCGCCAACACAACAACCACACCCGGAGTTAACGACCTGCATGAAAAAAAAAACACCTATTAATATAGAAAACGATTCAAACGACAAAAAAGGAAAGAAAACGATCTCAGTGATAGAAAACCTGACCCAATCATAGAAGAAACGAACCTAATGATAAGGAAACCGGAACCAATGACCGAGAAAACGTGTTTAATGGTGAAAAAACAAGACTCAATGAGGGAGAACTAGCGCAAGAAGGTACCTACTGATAAATTACCTGAGTGAGAGGAATGCATTTTACAGTGGACCATCATGGACCCGTGTCTGGTAACATCTAACGAGGCTAACCAGGTGTGTGAGAGAGAGAGAGAGAGAGAGAGAGAGAGAGAGATATTACAAAATAAAATGCAAACAACGAAGAATACCTCCAACACACACACACACACACACACTCACACACACACACACACACACACACACACATACAGGATGAAAAAAAAATAGAAATAGGAATGACTTGGTTAGGTTAGGTTAGGTTAGGTTAGGTTAGGTTAGGTTAGGTTCAATTAGATTAGGTTACGTAATAGTTTGTTAGGTTAGGTTAGGTTAGGTTAGGTTAGGTTAGGTTAGGTTCAATTAGATTAGGTTACGTAATAGTTTGTTAGGTTAGGTTAGGTTAAATAAGCATTAGAGTGAGAGGAAGGCAAGACACAGGGGGTCAATATTTAACAAGGGCGTCCCTCTGACCTGATACTGGGAAAAATATACGAGAGAATATTGATACATAAACTTAAAATTTATGGGTGTGAGTCAGAGGGAGGATGAGCGGATGAGAAGAGGCCTCAGTCTCACCTTCACTCACAGGGATGATGGTGGGTAAGACTGTATGGTGGATAAGACTGTATGGTGGATAAGACTGTATGGTGGATAAGACTGTATGGTGGATAAGACTGTATGGTGGATAAGACTGTATGGTGGTTAAGACTGTATGGTGGTTAAGACTGTATGGTGGATAAGACTGTATGGTGGATAAGACTGTATGGTGGTTAAGACTGTATGGTGGGTAAGACTGTATGGTGGATAAGACTGTATGGTGGATAAGACTGTATGGTGGATAAGACTGTATGGTGGATAAGACTGTATGGTGGTTAAGACTGTATGGTGGGTAAGACTGTATGGTGGATAAGACTGTATGGTGGTTAAGACTGTATGGTGGATAAGACTGTTTTGCCCGGAATGAAAACATGCCAGAAACAACAGCATTTTAGTTTTATTCTGGAAAAGTTTTTGATTATAAGACCAGGAAAAAATTACATGATGATATTCGAATAAAATAACAGAGAATTTATGTTATTCAAGAAAAAAAGGAGAAAATTTGTATTATATCTGAGTAAGAAACAAAAACAAAAATTATATGATGATATCCGAGTAAAAACAAATTATAAATACAGAATCTATGAGTTATTGGCCTTTTTTTATATAGTAACAAAGACGTGTCTGGTTTGATGACAGTATACAATAGTTGTGGGAAATGATTCAGTTTTAACGTTGTTGTTTGTCAAGACCCCTGGGAATACCTGAGGAATGCCCCACCATGTATATTTCATCTGAAGACTAACCGCCCTACCATAACCTGACCTATCCTTAACCTATCCTAACCTAACTGCCCTACCATAACCTGACCTATCCTGACCTATCCTAACCGCCCTACCATAACCTGACCTATCCTAACCTAACCACCC
The DNA here is from genome assembly GCA_958450375.1 of Homarus gammarus. Classification (NCBI taxonomy): domain Eukaryota; kingdom Metazoa; phylum Arthropoda; class Malacostraca; order Decapoda; family Nephropidae; genus Homarus; species Homarus gammarus. The sequence continues at coordinate 1,011,323 of CAUDMG010000334.1, forward strand.
TACCATAACCTGACCTATCCTAACCTATCCTAACCTAATCTAACTTAACCTATTCTATCCTCACCTCACCTAACCTAACTTACCCTATCCTAACTTAACGAAACATAACTTATCCTAATCCAAGCCCGATCATGTTGCCAGTACAGTGTAATACATAGCACGTCAGCAAAAGGCAGGCAGTAAGATATCTAAACTTGTGAAGATTTTCCACATATGTTTCTTAAGTTAAAGATAACATTCTTAGTTTCTCTCCACTTTATAACCAAGTATGATCCACACTTAACACTTTTTTCCCCCCGAGTCTTCATTTTATTTGAGAGTATGTATGTATGTATGTATGTATGTATGTATGTATGTACAGTACCTATATAACTGAACTGTCAAAAACTAGGAACTCGCTTAATTATTTGTGTTTAAAGTACAATTATCCATTTTTTTAACCACTGGAAAGGCGACTCATTTGTTAAAAGCTTATTTTTACACATATTTAGAGAAAATCCCCTGAAAGCTCATCAACCCACAAGGCTTGATATTTTTTTTTCACAGCTGCATCAACACTGCTTTTAGAACTGATAACTTTATTTAAATATACTTTTTTTTTAATTTTCCTATATTTATAATTATTATTATTGTTGGTCTTGTTATTATTATTAGTAGTAGTAGTAGTAGTAGTATCATTATTATTATTATTATTATTATTATTATTATTATTATTATTATTATTATCATTATCATTATTATTATTATTATCATTATTATTATTTATATTATTATTATTATTATTATTATTATTATTATCATCATTATCATTATTATTATTATTATCATTATTATTATTATTATTATTATTATTATCATCATTATTATTATCAATGTTATTATACAGGTCTACATACTGTCAACTTTTCATATATTTCTTCTGCCTCATTATAGTTCTTCATTACCTAAATCCCACTTTCCTTACCTATTTATTTTTCCCCGACAGAAACATCTCTAGACAACATCTATCTCCTTGAATTTTTATCTCTACTCTTTTGAGAATCTTCCAGATCTTAGATTCCTCTAAAATTGTATGAAAATTCTTTATAAGCTTCAATTTCTTTAACTGACTTTCTTCTCACATCCATCTTCAATATTTAATGTAGAGTCGCTCAAAAAAAAAACTATCTTAACAAAATTTACGTTAAACAATAAGACACAATGGACGAAGGATTTTGACAACCCTACCGAGGCAACAGGAGTCGGAGTGTTCATTCTGAAATAGTTTTTTGAGCGACTGTACATTTGTTCTCCAGTTGTGTTATAATTTACTCCACTGTGCTCTTACGTTTTTCCATACTCTCTAAAATTGTCTTTATTCAATTTCTTATTCTCTAACTCCACCCACCAGTGTTACCCAACATGCGGGGTTTTTATCCTTGTGCCTGTTTTTAAATTCCCTAAAGATGATTATTACTTTTACCCATTTTTCTTTTTACTTTTTTTTCCTCTTCTTAAGTTTTGATCCTCACAGTACAGTACTCGTTACCAGAACTACACCTGGGAAGGTCTTAGTTTGGATTACTGGTATCTGGTATTTTTCATTAAATTTAACGTTTTTAATTTTTGCCAATATTTTCCTATTACGTAAAGATTAGACACCCCAGCTTAACCTCTTTATTAAACACCTTTCTGCTCATCTAACCTAACCCACCCTAAACTAATCTAGGCTACGCTAACCTAATCTATATTAACATCACCTAATCTAACCAAACACTATGGTAGTGAAGTTCTTGTATCCTTATGTATGACTCAGGAAGACACCCTCAGAATTATGAAAAGTATTCTGAAATATCCTGTATCGAGTAACGCATTAAATACGAGTGAGTAACCAATTATATAATATAAAATAATGCATTTTAAGATACTGACCCAGTAAATAATACTAAGTAACTCCTTACTAAGTACTGTGTAGCCCATTAAGAGATAAAAGTGTAACCCATTTTATGCATAAACCCATTGAGTAACATCGAATAACCCCAAATATAAAATTATTAACCCATTATAGACACAAGGTAACCCATTACGAAATATGAAGTAATCCATTATTCAATATAGTGTAACACATTTAAACTATCGAAAGAGCCATTTAGTATTGTGTACAGCCATTGTCTTTTTACCAATATGTGTTTAATAAGTCAGCCTTAGGTCTTCTGTTGATGGGTTTTCACAAATGTGTTTTGACCAGAACAATAAGTTAATAGGCTTATGAAATTCTATTGTTGAAACGTGTCTGTTGGTCCGAGGAAATACTGTAGTACATAACATACTGTAATTTTACCATCTGTAGAGGTTTGTGACGTTCTGTACCTGACTGTAACATCTCAAAATATGGGGAGGTGTGGAATTTGCTGTTGTGTGGAAGAGTGACCGAGTATGTGGGAAAGTGACCGAGTGTGTGGAAGAGTGACCGAGTATGTGGGAGAGTGACCGAGTGTGTGGGAGAGTGACCGAGTGTGTGGGAGAGTGACCGATTGTGTGGGAGAGAGACCGAGCGTGAGGGAGAATAACGGAAAAAGTGTAAAAATAATAATAATAATAATTAACGGTTTACTGAAAGAGCTTGGCAGCCAGAAGGCTGAAAATATACAGTTACATAATTGGGGAATGGGTTTCGATTTACAAATAATATACAAGTAACATAAGTGACACAAATAAGACATATAATAACTAGATGGGGAAAAGCTCAGACTACAGTGCATTTCAACATAGTGACAGTGCAAGAAGTAGTATTTACTGGGAGTGAATACACTGGTTTATTACAAGTTATTGATAATTTTTACAATGGTTGGGACTGGGCTGTTTTTAAAGTGATCAGTTCGTGCACGTATGGGCTGGATGTGGTTGTGGTGTCGAACAGCAATTCTCGGGCTAGGGATCTCAGGTGGTAGTAGGAGCCGGTGTCGAGGATGGTGCAGAAGCTTCTGACCAAATTTGCAGATGAGGTCGTGGTGATGGTCAGTGAGAGTCGAAAGGGTCAGTGTGTTGAGCGCTTCTTGATATGTGGAGTAGGAAGGGGAGAGAATAATCTTGCATGCCCTCTTTTGCACTTTTTCTAGGTGTTTACGTTGTGTGTGTGTGTGTGTGTGTGTGTGTGTGTGTGTGTGTGTATAAAATATGAGAAATGTAGACTGACAGATGAAACAGACAGCTGAACGAGACAAAGAAATAGCTGACAGACAAACAGATTGTTGAGAAATGACTGATGGCACAGGTTGTAACATAGACTAGATGAGATAGACTGATATAGAGACAGAGCAATGGGGTAGACTGACACAAACAAAATATGCATACAGACAGCCAGACAAACGATTGACTAACAAAAGAACACATGACAGACAAACAAAGAAGAGACGATAACAAAGAGAATCACTTAATAAATTACAGTAAGAGAGAGAGAGAGAGAGAGAGAGACTTACTGATGCTTCAAGCTGAAAAAAAGAAAGATGGATTATTTAACTATTTCCAAAGGTCATGCAAAAGTAAACAAGTGAATATTCATTACGACACCTCCATAAGTTGGGGGCGGAATGAAAGCCCAGATAATATTGTAAGAGTTGTTTGTGTATAATAAAAACAAAATAATATTAAAGCTGTCAGTGGAAAGTGGATGTAATTGTCACCCAAACCAGACCATATTTAATAGGGTTCTTTATATGAGTGTAAGTATGTCGTGTGTGAGGTTTGGCTACAATACATTTAATAAAACTTGACTTATCGAGCGGACAATATTATTCCTTGATGCCAGACGGATGGGCGGACACGTAACACCATTTTTTAATCTCATATAACATCTTTATTGAACTTAGCAGTTTTAGAGATCCTTAAGATAAGTTCAGCCAATTTCGGTTGATGATTAAACACCATAAGCTACCTGGAGGGATTTGGTTAGGTTAGGTTTAGTTAGCGTCAGCTTTGGTTAGTTTTGGTTTCGTTGGATTGGGCTAGGTTGGGTTTGGTTGGGTTTGGCTGGGTTTGGCTGGGTTAGGTTGGGCTACGTTCAATTTGGTTAGGTTAAATTAGCATAAAATCAAGTCAGGTTAGGTTAGGTTAAGCTTGGATGGTTAATCTTAAGCTGAAATAAACTGAACGGGGGCATATCTTCAGGCGATCCAGTTTTAGTCAGTGCATTGAGAGCACTTGTTGCACTGTCGATTATAATACACAAAGAATTTTTTCAACACATTGCCGAAATATTATATTGTGTATTATATAATTCTGACGATGAATCTAAATATGTAATGTTTATCCCCAACATTTTAATAGTGAATGAATATCTAAATTGTACATTACTCTTTAAAAAAAAACACCCAAATAAATGACTAGCTATATATATATTTTTTTTTTAATTTTCAGAGTCAATGAATGTCCGAGGAATTAAATTCGTGTATATTTTTGTGAACTAACAATAATTTTTAACGCGGGGTATAATAGTTTCCGACGCCGCTTTTCCTCAATGCTTCGCCAATTATTGTGTAACAAAGGTTGTGTTTATACCAGGATACCGTCCACCCACAGTACTTCAGGGACTGATTGACGGTGGCTTGGTACTTGGTGACGACGGTGGCATGGTAGTGGTGTTGATGGTAGCTTAATAACTTGGTGCTAACGGGGACTTGGTACTGAGGTTTAGGGTAGCACAGTGAGAGGAGTGAAGCTGTACCTTTGTGTCTGAGTCCTTGATGCCACATAACCAATTATCATCAGTGTTGTTATTAAGGAGCATCTGGTGTTGGTGTTGTCCGAGGCTGAGGAATAATGGCGATCTCCACCTCCTCCTCGCGACAACCTCCTCCTCGCGACAACCTCCTCCTCGCGACAACCTCCTCCTCACGACAACCTCCTCCTCACGACAACCTCCTCCTCGCGACAACCTCCTCCTCGCGACAACCTCCTCCTCGTGACTACCACCTCCTCTTCCTCAACCGCCTCCACCTCCTTGACCACCACCTTTTTTCTGAACGACCACTTCCATCAAACTCCTCCTCCACCAAACCTCCTCATCCTAAATCTCCACCACCAGCATTTCCTTCTCCTCCATTTTCACCTCCTCTCGCACCACCACCACCATCACAACCCCCCCTTCCTCCTCCACCACAAGCCCCCTTTCCTCCTCCACCAATAAGAACCACCTCTTCCACCACAAGCAAATCCTCCTCCTCCTCCTCCTCCCATGATTGCTTCGTCACCCCATTAGCTAACAGGGTCCTGAACCACGCTAACTACCTTAACTTGGCGAATTAACACGAGTTGGGGTGAAGATGGTGTTGATCCTCGCTGGTTACTTCCTTCTTTCTCACCTCTCAAGGACTCCGGTTCGAAGTCTCGTTACCAGGACTTGGAGGGACTCGTTAGAAGTTTGTGTTAAGAGATTGAGAGATAAACTAATGTTCTTTTTCCTTTCTTTTATTTAGATGTTCCGCTTGAGTTTGGAAGACTTTTAGCTCATCACTACAGCAGTCATAGTCACTACAGCAGTCATGGTCACTACAGAAGTCATAGTCACTACAGCAGTCATGATCACTACAGCAGTCATGGTCACTACAGAAGTCATAGTCACTACAGCAGTCATGGTCACTACAGCAGTCATGATCACTACAGCAGTCATGGTCACTACAGAAGTCATAGTCACTACAGCAGTCATGGTCACTACAGCAGTCATGACCACTACAGCAGTCATGGTCACTACAGCAGTCATGATCACTACAGCAGTCATGGCCACTACAGCAGTCATGGTCACTACAGAAGTCATGGTCACTACAGCAGTTATGACCACTACAGCAGTCATGGTCACTACAGCAGTCATGACCACTACAGCAGTTATGATCACTACAGCAGTCATGATCACTACAGCAGTCATGGTCACTACAGCAGTCATGACCACTACAGCAGTCATGACCACTACAGCAGTCATGACCACTACAGCAGTCATGGTCACTACAGCAGTCATGACCACTACAGCAGTCATGACCACTACAGCAGTCATGGTCACTACAGCAGTCATGACCACTACAGCAGTCATGACCACTACAGCAGTCATGACCACTACAGCAGTCATGACCACTACAGCAGTCATGATCACTACAGCAGTCATGATCACGACAGCAGTCATGACCACTACAGCAGTCATGATCACTAC
>CAUDMG010000334.1:1020000-1037500 GCA_958450375.1 Homarus gammarus
ACTGTCTCACATGAACACATGAATGTATTGCCTGCTAAAATTCACTTATTTGCGAACGCACTAAAATTACCCTACTGTATTTTGTGTCACTCGCGAACGCATAAATCCACACCTGTCACTGCAAGTCTTTCCTACACCATTTTTCAAGACCAAACAGTAAACAATGATGTTTTTCCTGCCAACTACGAGGACCAAATACAGAGTCAACAGGTATGTGTAATTATGCTTCACAGCCATGCAGGTGTCTATGAGCTCCTCACGAGGGCATCACTGACTGTTCAAGCAAAGATAATCACATTATATCAGAGACACGACCTTAACTTCTGAGGCGGGTGGTGCAGGGTCAGCACAGTACGTCACAGCACCGTTCCTGGAAGATGATTCACCAAGAAGCTGTTTTCAGTGATGATTCGATTATTTACATTTGTTTGTATACCTGCACTGTCTGTGTACATAGTTTGTATACCAACAATGTCTGTTTGCATTGTATATATACCAACAATGTCTGTTTGCATTGTATATATACCAACAATGTCTGTTTGCATTGTATATATACCAACAATGTCTGTTTGCATTGTTTGTACATCTACACTGTCTATGTGCAGTTGAGGAAAGTGAACCTGTAACTCTCAGTGTTTGGCTGGTGGTACACTACAAGACTAAAGTCGTAGGCAGCCGTGCGGCTTATATATAAGAACGTAAGAATGGAGGAAACTGCAGCGGTGATGTTTGGTAACTTGCTCCACTCATCCACTAGTCTATTTCCAAACCAGTGTTTACCTATCTCGCGCCTAAATCTAAATTTGTCTAATTTAAAAACATTGCTAAGAGTTCGCTCCTGGTTGGATAGTTTGAGTACCTTTGGTATATAATTTTTGTTTAGTCCTGACTTCCATTTATACACCTCGATCATGTCACCCCTCACTCTACGTCTCTCGAGGGAGTGTTACATAAACCTGAACTAAATACCAACCACAACATGATGCCAATTTTACCCCAAATTTTCGTAAATACTGAACAAAACGTCTCGTAAATGTCCAGTATATGAAAAATAACAATATAGCCAAGTTTCAAAGAAAACAAATGAAATTTACGAACAAAACAATATTAAAAAACAAGTAAAACAGAACGCTGATGCAGAGAGACAAAGGTCAGGTACAGTACGAACGACTTTAGCCTATAGTGCGACCATCACTTCTGAACACAACTAAACTGGCGCCCAAATACAAACTCAACTATACCATCTTAAATTCCCCGGTAAAAAATATCAGCGTTTGGAAATTACGAAACACAAAAATGCAAAAGTGAACGATCGTATGGACACGAAGGTGAGATACAAACGACTTTAACAGTGAGAACGACAATTCTGGGTACGACTACTGAAGCTCTAGTAATAATTAAGGCTCCTCTGAGAACACGGTTTTAACACCATCTCCAAATGACTCGCATGAAAAGGTGATTTAACTCATGGTACTAGTGGGGTACTGGGGTAGTGGTGGGGTACTAAGGTAGTGGTGAGGTACTGGGGTAGTGGAGTGGTACTGGGTTAGTGGTGGGGAAGTGGGGTAGTGTTGGGGTACTGGGATAGTGGTAGGGGTACTGGGGTAGTGGTGGGGTACTGGGGTAGTGGTGGGGTACTAGGGTAGTGGTGGGGTACTGGGGTAGTGGTGGGGTACTAGGGTAGTGGTGGGGGAACTAGGGTAGTGGTGGGGTACTGGGGTAGTGGTGGGGTACTGGGGTAGTGGTGGGGGAACTAGGGTAGTGGTGGGGTACAAGTCTGGTAAAATAAATAACCACCTGCTGGTTTAGAGATAGCGGCATGACTACGGGGGAGGGGGGGGAGAAGCCTATTGAAAGCAGGAGACAGGAATCACCATATCAATTTTACCCAGCCAGTTAGGGGGGAAAAACGCTTTCCCCGCCTAGTGCCGCATCAGGATGGGTTTGATGGCAGGGAGAAAGTGAAGGAAAAACTCTTTGTGGTAAAAGGCTGTTCAATAGGACCGTCAGGAAGAGCGGGCAAGTCTTCAACCTGAGTCCACTATGGTACGGAAAACCTAACCTAACCTAACCCATCCCAAAAATAAAATCACCAAACCTAACCTAACCAAACCATTCTCCCATTAATCACTATTGACATTAAAAGACAAAAACTTGTTTCCTGTTACCTCATAAGCTGTCAATAATTAACTTACGCGATACCGTATTACCTGTCATTAATTTCCTAACTCTTTTCCATCATTACTTGTCAATAATTACTTTACTCCCTACCCCATTGACCTGTCAATAATTACTTTACTCCCTACCCCATTTACCTGCCAATAATTACTTTACTCCCTACCCCATTTACCTGTCAATAATTACTTTACTCCCTACCTTATTACCTGTCAATAATTACTTTACTCCCTGTCATTAAAAACTTCTTTCAAGCATCATATGAGAGTTAAAATCTTTCTCTTCCTCCCTGAAACACTGGGAGACCACAGCACATACGACTCCTTCGCTGTAAACACCACCTGGAGCCTAAAGAGTGTGACGCACGCACACGCACTCTCACACACACACACGCATTTCTTACCACGCATAAATAATTAACAACTTCATCTCCCACAAGGGTACGCTTAAGCCTCGGTACGAAAAAAAGCAATACTTGTGTCAGTATCTTGGTGTTGAAGTTGTGAATTTGTCGCCTGGTTATCTAATCATAAAACAGAAAACAACAACAAAAATGCAACATCCACATCATCAATTTACTCGTGTGTGTGTGTGTGTGTGTGTGTGTGTGTGTGTGTGTGTGTGTGTGTATTTCTCGCTTCTGCTACTCTAACAGCCAACGGACCCACAAAAAGCTCTTCAGCGCACCTCCTCCTCTCCATCATCTCACGTGGCAGCCAACCTCATAATAACACCGAGATTCATTTCCCGGTGGAACGAGTCGTGCAAAATCTTTTCAGGGCGGGAGGAAGACTTGTACCTCAGCTTCCGGCCACGGTAATGAGAGAGGGAGAGAGAGACGTGGGGGAGGGAGCAGTGGAGGGGGAGTGGGGAGGGAAGGGGTGAGGGAGGGGGGGGAGAGGATGAAATGGCTCCCAGAATACCACTTTACTTCAACGAAATTTCGGAAATTCTTTTGGTTGTTTTATTTTTGTCATGTTTCTTTGATTCGTTTTATTTTGCAATATAATCCTGAGCCATTTTAATAAGTAATACAAACTCCTCCTGTGTTCATTTTCATCAAATTTATATTAATTTTGAATATTGACGTAAATTATGTTCTAAGTACATCGATTGTAACGGTTATTTATTGAACAAGTAAGATACTCTAGTGGGACTATAGTATGCGGTCTACCCACCTGGAGTTAGTATACCTGGATATTGATACTGTAACATCCATTAACCTAACCTAATGTAACCAACGTTAGGTTAATGGTCGCTACAGCGTAAATATCCGGGCAAACTAACTCCAGGTGGGTAGATCACATACTATAGTAGAATCGATACTCTTGTAGAGGATAAAAGACAAATATTATCTTAGTTATTTAATTATAATTTAACACACACACACACACACACACACACACACACACACACATACGACACTTTCTTCTGGTGCTGTGTACTGCAGCTTCCTGAGGCCAACATGTGGACCCCTTCCCACCTTCTTCGCGACTGCTTCAAAAGTGATAATTCCAATATGAAAAAAGTAGGAAACACAGAGTGGTCAGTGTATACACCGGGCGAGTTCGTGACCGGCCGTAAAACAAAGGTCACGTCTACCTCCGCTCTTCATTCCGTCTCCAGCTACCAGTTAGGGGACACACCAACTTAGAACGGATCCAATACACTTGCAGCTGCCTCATACCATAGTTGCATTAAGTATAATTCCTTATTCCATGAGTACGATGTTTTAGTCTTTTGAATTCAATGACCTGTTCCCTTGAGTACAATGACACTGTACTCAGAGGGTTAAATCATCGTCCTAATGGAGTTTAAACATTTAAGGATGAAAGGGTTAAACCATCCTCAAAGGGTTAAACCATCCTCAAAGGGTTAAATCCTCCTCCTCAAAGGGTTAAATCTTCATCTTTAAAGGGTTCAAAATCATCCTCATTATACACATTATCTCTCCCCTACACAATATCTCAAAAGGTCTCACAATATCAAAATCTCTCAACAAGTCTCTCGTAAGATGCAAACAAATAAAGTCTTCCAGAAAATACCAAACAAAGTGATACGACTCCTAAACTGTATTAAAAATTCACATTGACAAATTTCCACGGCGCACTTGGTGACTCGGAGAGAAAATGAACAGTAAGGAAGAGAAACAGAACAAGTCTTCAATTACTGTCAACTTGAGTAATGGTTTTCCGAGAGAGAGAGAGAGAGAGAGAGAGAGAGAGAGAGAGAGAGAGAGAGAGAGAGAGAGAGAGAGCTACTGCATTGAGCTATTTTTCTTGTATTCTGGGACGTCTGCTTGCTTGAACACCTGGCGAAATTGTCTCAGATTTTGTTTCATATGACGACAGGTATTTAGGCAGAACGATTGCTTGAATACTTGATGAAATGATCTCAGGTATTGCATATATTGACAGAACATCGATTTGACTCTTTCAGGTATAAATGTGAACCTTGTACCTTTGTTTAACACACAGAGTTATGTAATTTAATTTCTTCCTCTAATGAGTCTGTAAGGTGGAACAAGGGGTACAGAAACCTCAAATAACCAGGGAAGAGAAAGAGAGAGAGAGAGAGAATAGGAATAATAACAAATAGTTAAAGAAGGAGAATAAGAAAATAGGGAAGTGGTGAACTGAAAGAGTATAGATAGACAGAAAATGAGTAAGACAAATGAGTAAATATATCAACACATACTTGAACTTATCCTTCATTTGCATACGATGTGTTGGGAGTGATACTAAACATTCAGTCATTTCAGTAAGCATTCAGTCAATTCAGTAAACATTCAGCCATTTCAGTACACATTCAGTCATTTCAGTAAACATTCAGTCATTTCAGTAAACATTCAGTCATTTCAGTAAACATTCAGTCATTTCAGTAAACATTCAGTCAATTCAGTAAACATTCAGTCATTTCAGTAAACATTCAGTCATTTCAGTAAACATTCAGTCATTTCAGTAAACATTCAGTCATTTCAGTAAAAATTCAGTCAATTCAGTAAACATTCAGTCATTTCAGTAAGCATTCAGTCATTTCAGTACACATTCAGTCAATTCAGTAAACATTCAGTCATTTCAGTAAACATTCAGTCATTTCAGTAAACATTCAGTCATTTCAGTAAAAATTCAGTCAATTCAGTAAACATTCAGTCATTTCAGTAAACATTCAGTCATTTCAGTACACATTCAGTCAATTCAGTAAACATTCAGTCATTTCAGTAAACATTCAGTCATTTCAGTAAACATTCAGTCAATTCAGTAAACATTCAGTCATTTCAGTAAACATTCAGTCATTTCAGTAAACATTCAGTCATTTCAGTAAACATTCAGTCATTTCAGTAAACATTCAGTCATTTCAGTAAACATTCAGTCAATTCAGTAAACATTCAGTCATTTCAGTAAGCATTCAGTCATTTCAGTACACATTCAGTCAATTCAGTAAACATTCAGTCATTTCAGTAAACATTCAGTCATTTCAGTAAACATTTAGTTACTTGAACAAACAAACTTCAGGAACTGGTACTGGTAGAGCTGTATTATACAAGACATCAAATGAAGTTACGTATTCGACATTTTCAACTAGTAATACGAAATACCTGCTGTTGTAGTCGAGTCAGTATCTGCTGATGTAGTCGAGTCAATATCTGCTGTTGTAGTCGAGTCAATATCTGCTGTTGTAGTCGAGTCAGTATCTGCTGTTGTAGTCGAGTCAGTATCTGCCGTTGTAGTCGAGTCAATATCTGCCGTTGTAGTCGAGTCAATATCTGCTGTTGTAGTCGAGTCAATATCTGCTGATGTAGTCGAGTCAATATCTGCTGTTGTAGTCGAGTCAATATCTGCCGTTGTAGTTGAGTCAATATCTGCTGTTGTAGTCGAGTCAATATCTGCTGTTGTAGTCGAGTCAGTATCTGCTGTTGTAGTCGAGTCAGTATCTGCTGTTGTAGTCGAGTCAATACCTGCTGTCGTAGTCGAGTCAATACCTGCTGTTGTAGTCGAGTCAATACCTGCTGTTGTAGTCGAGTCAATACCTGCTGTTGTAGTCGAGTCAATACCTGCTGTCGTAGTCGAGTCAATACCTGCTGTTGTAGTTGAGTCAATACCTGCTGTTGTAGTCGAGTCAATACCTGCTGTCGTAGTCGAGTCAATACCTGCTGTTGTAGTTGAGTCAATACCTGCTGTTGTAGTCGAGTCAATACCTGCTGTTGTAGTCGAGTCAATATCTGCTGTGTTTTGTTCTGTCGATATCTGCCACCGCCGACAAATAGATATATTCCGTCCATCCCTCCCCCCTTCCCTCCCCCTTCCCTCCCTCCTTCCTCCCTTCCCCCTTCCGTCCATCCCTCCCCCCATCCCTCCCCCTTCCCTCCCCCCTTCCCTCCCTTCCCCCTTCCCTCCCTCCCTCCCTCCACAAAAACACTGTCATTCTCGAATCTTGGTAAATTAATTCTCAATATTTACTCCGAGTCTCCCGATAGTGCTGGGCCTGATTTATGGGAACTTGTGGAGCTAATCCCGATTTGTACCTGATTTGAGGCCGACTTCTTTTAAACTAATCCCGATTTGTACCCGATTTCTGTCTGGCTTCTTTTAAACTAGTCCCGATTTGTACAATATTTGTGTCGGACTTGTTAAACCTAACATTGATTTGTCCCAGATTTTTACCAGTTTAGTAGAAGATAATGCCGATTTATTTCACCCAAATCGCTGAAGAAAATCACTTTGATAATTACCATGTTTAATATAACATTAACATCTAGGTAACGTAATATACTCAATAAGATATATTTATAAAATTTTAATGTTTTCAGTAACATTAACAACATATAACATCCGTACACACTCTGTCTCTTTCTGTGTGTGTGTGTGTGTGTGTGTGTGTGTGTGTGTGTTTGTGTGTACCTGTACCACAACCACACTAAAACATACACATGTAAAAAAATATGTATATTAATTACAAACTAACGCAGTATATCAACACAGACTCGCTCACTGAATGTCTAACATGTGACGGGAAACATCTGGCATAAAAACACACACCTGAATTTAGCCTCATACAGGATGTTAAGTCATGGGAAATATTCAACGAAAATATTATGAAAAATTAGTCTGTTTATAAGAGACATTCACTGACCTCTCTGTGGCCTTGATGACTACTGATGTTGAGTCTAGTTTATCGCTCACTCCCCTTTGCTCTTCCTCCTCCTCCTCCTCCAGTATCTTCTTCGTTCCCTTTACTTCTACTACGTCCTGTGATATACCCTCCTCTTCCCTCCCTCCCTCCCTTATAATTCCTTCCTTCCCTCGTCACATTCACACTCCTTCCTTCTCTCCCTCCTTCCCCTTCGTCCCCCTCCCTCCCTCCCTCCTCTCTATACATCAATGAAGTCATCCTCTTAAACTTGTTGAGGTTTTTCCCTCTGCCTCACCAACTGTGACTTCCGCTCCTATACATCTTCCTCAGACGGGAGAAAGGCCATTACTCTTTCTCTCACTCTCCTCCACTTTCCCTCCCTCTCTCCCTCTCTCCCTCCTTCCCTACTTGTCGACGCGTCCATACGAGAAAGAGAAAGACCATTACTCTCTCTCACTCTCTTTCCTCCACTTTCTTTCCCTTATTCTGTGCTTGTTGACGCGTCCACAACCACAATTAGGAGAGGGAGAGAGAGAGAGAGAGAGAGAGAGAGAGAGAGAGAGAGAGAGAGAGAGAGAGAGAGAGAGAGAGAGAGAGCATATCAAATTTCTTCCCCTTCACATAATCTTTAGAAAACAACAACAAAAGATTAATGTAGAGACTGAGGAGAACACCGAGAGATAACTGACGACTTTGTTTCTAGTCTCGTCTATGAGAGAGAGAGAGATAGTGAGAGACCTTGGCAACGTTGATGTTATTCTTAAATGCCCTGAGGAAGCTGTCTGTAATATACTGATTGAGAGTGAAACACCTTCTCCTTTTTTGTCTCTCTGTCTCCTACAGTAGAGAGACTTTCTTGAGAGATACTGACTCAATTTCAAGACCTAGTGATGTATTTTGTCAGTGTAGTAAAAAATAGAGTTATATTATTTTTACGCCGTATTAAAATTATCAAAGAAAATACAAAGATGAAATACGAGTACATGAAATATTATCTGGTGAGGCAATCAATAAAACCTTTGTCCATGAGTGTCATTTTCCTCTTCATTTGGTTGTGTTAGTCAGCTTAACGAACACTTCTCTTTAGTCAATGAACGAGAAAAAGAATTCTTCCCACAACCATTAATAGTTTTGGTTATAAATTTAAGTGTTTATAATCAAGAACAATATATTTCGTTCTATAAAGTCAGCTACAAAGATTTTTATCACTACAGCTACGATATGTTTACCCTTAAGTCACTAAAATTTACTTGTGCAGCACTCAATCGTTCATCCATTATTACCTTCAGTGCCACACACACAAAAGGGAGGACACGCACTAATGTAGCCGATCCCTGGTCACCCTCGATCAATGCTAAATAATCAAGATGTTGTTTTTGGACAATTTTCCAGATTATACAACAGATATCCCGACTACAAGAACACCAAGAATACCAACTACAAAAACAAAATCACCGACTATACTAATCGTCGACTACAACTAAAATCACCAACTAAAACAAAATCACCAACTACAACAACCACAATAAAATAACCGACTACAACAGCTAAAATAAAATCAACTGCAACAATCACAACAAAATTACCGACTACAACGCCCCCCCCCCCCCCACCCTCCCCCCGCTTAGTTAAGAGTGCAAGAGGATGGTGAGGGAGGGAGGGAGGGAGGGAGGGAGGGAGGGAGGGAGGGAGGGAGGAAGGGAGAGAGGGAGGGAGGGAGGGAGGAGAGGGGGGAGGTAAGTAAGGCAGGGAGACAAAGGGAGGGGATAGAGGAAGGAGAGAAATGGGAGAGAAAGAAGGGAGGGAGAAAAGGGAGAGGGAGGAAAAGGGGAAGGGGATGGGGGAGAGAGAGAAGGGGAATGAGGGAAGTGAGGAAGGTGAGGGAGGGAGAGAAGGGAGAAGGAAAGGGAAGTGAAGGGACAAGATTAACTAAAACTCTGCCATTATCCTCTCCTTTACTCACCTCTTTTAGTCTCTTCTATATCTCCTCTTTATTCGACGGAGAGAAAAAGAGACAGAGAAGGAGATAGGATGGTATAGACAGAGAGAGACAGTGATAAAGAGAGCCAGTAACACAGAGGTAGAGTGACATGATGTAAGAGACAGTAATGGAGGTGGCGGGGGGGCGGGGCGGGGCGGGGCGGGGCGGGGCAGGGGGGCGGGGGTAACTAATGCATAATACCCTGACGGTGAAAAATGAAGGGAGTTGTAGATCTTGTTTCACAGGAGTAGACTTTCATGTTATCTCCTCTCCCCCCCCCCCCAACCATCTGTAATTCACGAGAAAGTCTCCATCCACCTCCTTCCATACCTCCACCACCCTACATACCCCCACCTCCTTCTTCCATACCTACATCCACCTACCTTCATACCTCCACCTACCTCCATCCACCACCCCCTTCCTTACCTTCACGCACCTCCCTACCTCCACGCACCGCCCTACTTTCTTCATTTGAGTTATTATAGCTGTAACTTTTTATCATTAAAATTATTACAGCAGTGAACTTTTTTCGATTCAGTGTCGTTATACTGTAAGTGACTTCTTTTAACCGAGTTACTGTAATTCTGGACATTTTTTTTCCTTTAAATTATATGAACTGACCTTTCTCTTGCCTGGTGTATACAATAGGGTTATTTCCATTGTTGAGTTATTATACCCATGACCTTTCTTCACTTGACATATTAATTAATGACCTTTTTTTTTCATCCGAGTGATCAGGATTGACCCTTTTTATATCCAGGTTACCATGGCAGTGACCTTTCTCATGGACTGGTGACTAACTTAACGCATCTCATTAATAGTGAATAAAAGTTTGGACCAAAAACAGCATATCACCACCCCCCCTCCCCCCTCCCCCCTCCCCTCCAAAAAAAGGTCACGGTGAGTAAGTTTTGAGAGGTGACCTAAGGTGCTATTACCTGGTTACACCTGTGATGATACGACGGGAATGATGATGATGATGATGATGATGATAACGATGATAATAATGACGAGGACGACGATGATGATAATGACGAAGGCAACGATGATAATAACGAGAACAATGAAAAAAAGTATGACGAAGACGATGATAAACCAGGACGATGGAGATAACAAAAAAAAACAATGATAAAATACAACAAAAACAACAACGACAAACAACGACACCTCAAGACAACACTATAAGCTTCTCCACACTTTACACAGACAAACTAAAGCCAACATAACACTACGGCATGATTACTATACACCCCCTCCCCCACCCTCTGAATACTGGGGAGAATAAAAACTCGAGCATAATATGGGGAGGGAGAGAGGGGGAGGGAGGGGGGGGAGGGAGAGAGGGGGAGGGAGGGGGGGAAGGAGAGGGGGGAGAGGGGACGTGGGAAGTTGGGAGGAGGAGGGGAGAAATGGGAGGAGGGAGGAGGCAGGAGGGTAGGAAGGAAGAGGGGAGGAAGGAAGGGGGGGAGAGGAGGAAGGAAGGAAGGAGGGAGGGGAGGGAAGAGGAGAGAAGAAAAAGGGAGATGTCTGCTGGTGCAAAATCCATCGAGATGATCCTACTGTCATCCTCCATCATGTCATTAATAACTACAGCATCCCGTGAGGAGGAAGAGGAGGAGGAGAAAAATAAGGAGGATTAGGAATACGAGGGTGAGGAGAAGGAAGAAGAGGAGGAGGAGAAGGAGGGACAGATAGGGAGAAGTAAATCTCTTCACTTCCCCCAAGATAGAGGTAAGGCAGAGGAAGGAAAGAGACAATGAAGAATGTGAAGGATTAAGGAAGACGAAAAAGGATGGTAGAAAACAGAAAGGAATGATGAAGATGAGAAGAAGGAAGGAAGAAAACTGAGGGAGAAAGTGAGTCCAGACAGTCAACGCTGGCGCCACACACTTAAGACAGTCAACGCTGGCGCCACACACACTCCAGACAGTCAACGCTGGCGCCACACACACTCCAGACAGTCAACGCTGGCGCCACACACACTCCAGACAGTCAACGCTGGCGCCACACACACTCCAGACAGTCAACGCTGGCGCCACACACACTCCAGACAGTCAACGCCGGCGCCACACACACTCCAGACAGTCAACGCTGGCGCCACACACACTCCAGACAGTCAACGCTGGCGCCACACACACTCCAGACAGTCAACGCTGGCGCCACACACACTCCAGACAGTCAACGCTGGCGCCACACACACTCCAGGCAGTCAACGTTGGCGCCACACACTCCAGACAGTCAACGCTGGCGCCACACACACTCCAGACAGTCAACGCTGGCGCCACACACACTCCAGACAGTCAACGCTGGCGCCACACACACTCCAGACAGTCAACGTTGGCGCCACACACTCCAGACAGTCAACGCTGGCGCCACACACTCAAGACAGTCAACGCTGGCGCCACACACACTCCAGACAGTCAACGCTGGCGCCACACACGTTCCATAATCCGATGACGCCAAGACGTTGATGGTTGCGAATATATTAATTTCCATATAATATCAGTGTTACAGTGGGAGGGGGAAGGAGAGGGGGAGGAAGTGGGAGGGGGAGGAGAGGGGGGAGTGGGAATAAGGGGAGGAGAGGGAGGGGGGAAGTGGGGATAAGGGGAGGAGAGGGAGGGGGAGGAGAGGGGGGAAGTGGGAAGAAGGGGAGGAGAGGGAGGGGGAAGAAGTGGGAAGAAAGGGGGGGGAGAGGGAGGGGCGAGACCGTAACTCAAGGCGGGAGAGGGAAGGAGGGGAGATAATGGAAGGGTGATAAAGGATGAGGCCAGAGACAAAAGGCAAGGAGGAAGCAGAAGACGGAGGAAGACAAAGGAGAGGGAGGAAGACAGAGGAACAGGGAGGAAGACAGAGTGAGATGGAGGAGAGGAATCGAAGGGGAAGGAGAACACATGACAGGGGAGAAAGACAAAGGAAGAAAGAGGAGTAGGAAGGAAGGAAGAGAGGAGGAGAAGATGAAGAAGAAAGAGCAGGAAGAGCCTCACAACTTGCTGAAGACAGGGGGGGGGGAGGGAGAGAAGGAAGAAGAAAGGAAGGTAAGCAAGAAAGAATGGAGGCAAGAAGGGAGGAAAGGAGGGAGGCAGGGAAGCAAAGAATAAAGCAGGGAGAGAAGGAGGGATGGAAGGAGAGAAACACGGAGGGAGTGAAGTAGGACGCAGAGAGGCAGGCAAGAAGGGAAGCAGGAAGGGAGGAAAGGGAGAAGGGAGGGAGGATTGGATAGATGGAAGGAGTCAGGCAGGCAAGAAAGAAAAGCAGGGAGGGAAGGAGGGAGAGTTTGTAGTTACCATAATATGAATATTCACAAGTTTCTTCTACAATCTCGGCTCTTTATTCTCTCCTTTGATTCTCAGGCGCAAGTCATTTGCATATCATCTTCATCACTAACAAACTCATTTAAGCTTTATACGACAGTCGTTGGAGGTGCGCGCCCTAACGACCACTCAAGCTTAAGATATAAGACAGTCGTTAGTGACGCGCGTCATAACGATCACTCAAGCTTAAGATATAAGACAGTCGTTAGTGACACGCGTCCTAACGACCACTCAAGCTTAAGATATACGACAGTAATTATAACTTAGATCATCATCTGTCCGTGTTATAGTGACTATAAATAGACAATACTAAAATTCGAAAACAGAGGCCTTACGAGTGTTTAAGTTTGTAAATAAATACAAGTACTGAAAAACGAAAATTAAGAACTAATACTTTGTTTACTGTAATGGAAAAAAATATTGGAAAACTGAAACCAGGGAACTAAGTGTTAATAATGAATACAAATAGACGTCTTAAAACGAATTCAAAATATATACTACAGTGTTAAATGCAATTGGAAATAGAAATACTGAAAGTGAAAATCAAAATAACACGCACTCGTACAAATAAACAAGTGTGTTTATTTTATGGCGAGGATTATCACAAACAAATTGGAGTACAGTTGTGTGTTAGCTGAAAGTTTTCATTTGGGGACAGTTTGCTTTTGAGTAGTGAGTGACGTTAGGCAAGGCAAGGCAAGGCAAGGCAAGGCAAGGTAAGGTAAGGCAAGGCAAGGCAAGGCAAGGCAAGGCAAGGCAAGGCAAGGTAAGGCAAGGCAAGGCAAGGCAAGGTAAGGCAAGGCAAGGCAAGGCAAGGCAAGGCAAGGCAAGGTAAGGTAAGGCAAGGCAAGGCAAGGCAAGGCAAGGTGTCCAGTATGAGTAGAACATTAAAGAAGAAATCATTTTTGCCGTAAAATTAAGTCAACATTGTGTTTATATTTCCGCTTCTTAACTCAAAAAATGTTAGAGCTATCACCCGCTCAGACAAGAAAGCGAGCAAGAAAACATCAAGAAAACGTCAAGAAAACACCAAGAAAACACCAAGAAAACGTCAAGAAAACACCAAGAAAACACCAAGAAAACACCAAGAAAACACCAAGAAAACGTCAAGAAAACACCAAACATACAAGTCTTGTTTGGTAGTGTTTACGTCTAGTGTCTTCTAAACAACTGACTGGACTGCCCAAACTCTCCAGAAACTACAACTGTTTAGTTTTTTTTTTATTCATTTCTCCAATATCAGATTTCGTGAAAAAATAAAAAGATAACTTGGTAATTTTTCAATACTCGAGTAACGTCATTTGTTTTTGTTCATTAGTAAATCAAACACCTCTCATGTATGGCTATCTGGTGTCATATTTGTTTGGCCAATCAGGAGGAAGTCTGACGTCATCGGTTACGACTAATACAGTAAAGTTATGACGTATGTTTTGTTCGGCCAATCAAAAAGAAGTGTGACGTCATCGATTACGACTAATACAGTAAAGTTATGACGTATGTTTTGTTCGGCCAATCAAAAAGAAGTGTGACGTCATCGATTACGACTAATACAGTAAAGTTATGACGTATGTTTTGTTCGGCCAATCAAAAAGAAGTTTGACGTCGTCGGTTACGACTAATACAGTAAAGTTATGACGTATGTTGTGTTCGGCCAATCAAAAAGAAGTGTGACGTCATCAATTACGACTAGTGTACCAGTAGTATCAAGACATACTCGCCATTAAACATCCCTCACATGGGAATCACATGTTGTTGATTTTAATATTATTGAAACATTGCGAATTATGGAAACCTGTTAAGAGATAATTTTGATAGTTAATTAAAGACAGGAGTAATTATGCCTTTGTAAATATACTATTGTGTTAATTTCTCTTCGTATAAACAAGGTGATTTAAGCCAGTGTAGCCAGATAAGAGGGTGAGTGTGTCAGAGTAGCCACCACAGTTATGTAATCTTGACAGAGCAACTAGATGGGTGAAGTACCTTTACCGGGAGGACAAAAACCACGGCATTTTCAAGTAGTCGATTTGTCACAATATTTAATGATCTTTTTTTGCTGGTGTCTGTACCTGGTCATGGGTCAAGGAGCAGCTAGCAGTGTCGTCATGGGTCAAGGAGCAGCTAGCAGCGATGTTATTGGTCGAGGAACTTCCAGCAGTGACGTCATTAGTTGAGGAGCCTTAAAGGAAAAATTTGATTGGTTGAAGAGCCCGTAGAATTGACGTCATCAGTTCGGAAACATCATAGCCTCATCCTGCTTGTTGAAAAGTCTCTAGTAGTGACGTCATCGGTTGAGGTATCTCTTACCATGATTGGATTAGCAAAAACGCCTCCATCAGTGATTGGCAGAGTTATGCCTCAGCATCATTCTTATTGGTCTAGAAGCAACTAGCAGTCTCGTCATTGGCTGAGGCGCCGTGAGAAGAGAAGAAAAAGCGGGTAGATGATGGATGGCCGTCATTACCAGGAAGTTTGTTAGGTGGGTGTAAACCTTCGTACCCCTCCCTCTCACCCCTTACCCCTGCCCTCCCTCTCACCCCTTACCCCTGCCCTCCCTCTCACCCCTTACCCCTGCCCTCCCTCTCACCCCTCACCCCTTCCCCCTTCCCTCTCACCCCTTCCCTCTTCCCTCCCTCTCATGCCTCTCCCCCCATCCTTACCCCAGCACCAGCCTCTACAAACCCTCTGAGGGAGATATATTTTATGGGAAGGAGAGAGAGAGAGAGAGAAGAGAGAGAGAGAGAGAGAGAGAGAACTTGTACATATCCCAGCTCTTGTAACCAGCATATGGTCACTGTCCTCACGCCCTGTATGTCATCACGGCACTAGACCATATGTGTCACGCCAGAGTACCTAATTAGTATGCACGAAAAATACACAAAACCCTTAAAAACACAAACACAATAACTAAAACACACACACATAAACGCACACACAAAAACAAACACACACACACACACACACATACACACACGGTCATGACTACAACTCACACTGACCCTAGACCAGCTGAGCTAAAAAAATTATATAAAAAGAGATGAACGATTAAAACAGAATTATAACGACAATAATCATAATACTCTCTGTTTTTCTCTCCCCTTATCTCTTATCTTTTCGTTGTTTTCTAAATATTTCATCACTTTCTCAATTGTTTTGCCTTTTCATAAATTTTCCTTCGTTTCTTCAATTTTGGGATATTTTCTTATTTTTTCGGGGGTTTTTTCGTATCACTCAAAGCAGAGGTTTTTAAGCCTAATGAATGTCACAGATTTAGTAATTGGCTCTAAAAGGTAAAAATATGTGTGTGTGTTTTTTTTAACTCTTTGCTTGACTACAATTTTTTCTTTTAATCCAACACACACATAAAAAACTAAACATACACACACACACACACACACACACACACACACACACGAGGTATTTGTCAAATCTACATAAATTTCCTGGATACTAAATTCACCTGGATCACTACAGTCACCTTGTAATAGCCTTTGTCTACATAAAGATAGATAATACTTGTATATATTCGGGCTATTTACATATTGTGTTTATATACAACACACTACTTGGATTCACCAACACAAGAGGCACAGATCTATATATCGTCATATCTTGTCATATTCTACACAGGAATTCATAGCTTTGAGTCAGCATTTCCTGCCACGTAAAACCTAAAGAGTAAGCATTCAACTCACCTGCGAGATACCCAGAATAGCCAGCACACCGCCTAGACGTGTAACTGACGGTGCTAACCCTGAGACTACCGTATATCATCTCTTTACCCTGTCTTAGTTAATCCGTTAATCCGTACATAAGCCCAGCAGATTGTTATATATTTTCCTAATACATAAAAAAAGGTTCTTATGTTTACTTTGAGCATGAACACTGAAGATAATACTTACATTATATTACTTGTTGCTCCTAGTGTATCTAACAGGACATAATATCTACGAGCAACAGAATCAAGAGTGCAGGCGCAGTGCAGTGACCAGCCTTCACTCTAGTACCAAGAACTTTTACACTACAACGTCACAATAAAGTGTTCCCAGGTGGATAACCAATTACCCGTGCCCAGAACAATCTCAGTCACTATAGAACCATCTGAATCACTATAGGACCATCTGGATCATTATAAGACCATCAGGATCACTATAGGGCCATCTGGGTCACTATAGGACCATGTGGATCACTGCAGGGCCATCTGGGTCACTATAGGACCATGTGGATCACTACAGGGCCATCTGGATCACTATAGAACCATCTGGATTACTATAGGACCATCTGGCTCACTACAGGGCCATCTGGATCACTACAGGACCATCTGGATTACTATAGGACCATCTGGATCGCTATAGGACCATCTAGATCACTATAGGACCATCTGGATCACTATAGGACCATCTGGATCACTACAGGGCCATCTGGATCACTACAGGACCATGTGGATCACTACAGGGCCAGCTGGATCACTACAGGGCCATCTGGGTCACTACAGGACCATCTGGGTCACTACAGGGCCATCTGGATCACTACAGGACCATCTGGATCACTATAGGACCATCTGGATCACTACAGGGCCATCTGGACCACTACAGGACCATGTGGATCACTACAGGGCCAGCTGGATCACTACAGGGCCATTTGGGTCACTACAGGACCATCTGGGTCACTACAGGGCCATCTGGATCACTACAGGACCATCTGGATCACTATAGGACCATCTGGATCACTACAGGGCCATCTGGATCACTACAGGACCATCTGGATCACTACAGGACCATCTGGATCACTATAAGTAAAAGAGAGGGAACGCACAATTCAACAGCAATGTTTCTCGAACCAAATAAAACAAATTAAAACTGATGAAACAATAACACAACAAGAAGGCTAAAACAGA
>CAUDMG010000334.1:1042500-1095000 GCA_958450375.1 Homarus gammarus
CTCGGTCAACAGGGAAGCCCCCTGGCGGATCCTCAGCCGTTTTGGCTGCCCATCAAAATTCATCGCCAACGTGAGGCAACCCCACGATGGCATGAACGGCAGTGTCCTGCACAATGGCATCCAGTCTGAGTTCTTGCCCATCCAAACGGGGGTAAAACAATGATGTGTACTGGTACCAACTCTCTTTTCCATTTTCTTGGCTGCCTTCCTTACTCGTGCCAGTGCCAATTTGGCCGGCGGGGTGGACATCGAGTACCGGGTGAAGGGTCTTTTCAACATAAGACGACTCCAGGCAGGAACAAAGGTGTCGGCAGCGTCCATAACTGAAATTCATTATGCAGACGACCTCACCCTTGTCGCTCACACTGAACGCGATCTACAAGAAATCCTGAACACCTACGCAGATGCGTATGCACATATTAACCTTGAGGTGAATGTATGTAAGACTCAGATTATCTTTCAACCTGCCCCTGGTTCAGCCACACCTCCACCATCCATCCAACTTAACGGAACTACCCTCTTCAATGTTACCCACTGTCGGTATCTCGGCTCCCACCTGTCCACCAGCGCGGACATCGATGAAGAGATTCTACCTCGGATCAGATGTGCATCTCAAGCCTTTGGCAGACTCCGTAACTGTATCTTCAGCTGTAGGGAGCACAAATTATCTACAAAGTTGCACGTATATCGAGCAGTGGTCCTCCCCACCCTGCTACATGGCAGCGAGACGGGTCACATACAGGAGGCACCTCAAGGCACTTGAAAACTTTCACCAATGTAGTCTACGTTCCATTCACCGAGTTCGCTGGGAATCCAAGAGAACAAATGCCAGTATTCTCGCTGACACCAAATGTAGGAACATCGAGGCTACCATTATCCATGAACAACTTCGTTGGACTGGTCATGTTACCCGCATGGACGACAGTAGACTGCCAAAGCGGCTACTTTACAGTCACCTAACGAACAGTAAACGTAACGCTGGCGGGCAACTGAAAATGTATATGGATAGTCTTAAGACAAACCTGTAAAAGTGCTAATACAGACCCTAATACTTATATTAATGTGGGCTACAAACATTATGTTTATATAATTACATCACCCACGGTAACTAGCCTATGAGCCGCGGTTAAGATACTAAACGCCTGGGCAATATTTCCATAATGTGGGTTAGTTTTTATAAGACACAATTGAAGTGATTGTGGTGATAGTGTAGTGATTTTCCTGATGATGAAGATTGTGGTGATGGTGATGGTGGTGAAGCGATTGTAGCGAAGTGATTGTGGTGCTAGTGAAGTGATTGTGGTGATGAAGTGATTGTGGCAAAATGATTATGGGGAAGTGATTGTGGTGAAGTATTTATGTATTTAAGTGGGTGAAAGGAATTAATAGAGGGGATATAGATAAAGTACTTATAATATCCGAGCAGGATAGGACTCGTAGCAACGGATTTAAATTGGATAAGTTTAGGTTTAGGAGGGAGATAGGAAGGAACTGGTTCACAAATAGGGTGGTGGACGAGTGGAACAAGCTTAGCAACTTTGTAGTAAGTGCGGGAACGCTGGAAAGTTTCAAAAGGAGGCTAGATAGATTCATGGATGATAGAGAGTGGTAGTAACTCTCGACAGGAGCTGCCATGCACAGACCAACCGGCCTATTGCAGACTCCTTAGTTTCTTATGTTCTTATGTTCTTATGGTTGTGAAGTGATTGTCGTGTTGGGGTGAACTGATTCTGGTGATATTGCTGAGTGTTTCTGGTGAAGTGATTCTAGTGATGGTGAAGTGATTGTGGAGAAGTTATAGTGGTGAATTAATAGTGGTAGAGTGATTGTGGTTAAGTGATTGTGGTACTGAAATGATTGTGGCGGTGGTGAAATGATTGTGGCGGTGGTGATGAGAAAGTTGTAACAGCACCTTTTGCATTAAATAAATAGTCACCCAAATGAATAACACCAAATTATTCACTAAGTTATTAAACAATGACTTGGTAGTTGTTCACGTTATACGCGGCTCAAACTCTCTCAGAAGTCGAGCGAGGTCACCTGACTAATCAAAACACAGCTTGACGCCCGCTTCTCCGCTCACACGCTCGGAGGAGAGGGGCCAGAGTCTTACCACTAGTTAAGGGGTGAACATGTAACTTAAGTGTTCATTATATAAGTGTACTCAAAACATTTCCCTAGAGATAATTCACAATACATTCTCTCCCAAACTAAGTACTGTGTATATAATTACTTCAACAATAAAGAAAAAACCCAAAAGAAGTGTTTACCTCAGCCCTGCCACTTAAGAGTTCCAGAACTTATTTAAAACAATTAATGTGATACACAACAGGTATTACAAAGTGATAAGAACATAAGAAAATAAGGAGTCTGCAATAGGCCGGTTGGCCTGTGCATGGCAGCTCCTGTCGAGAGTTACTACCACTCCCTATCATCCATGAATCTATCTAGCCTCCTTTTAAAACTTTCCAGCGTTCCAGTACTTACTACAAAGTTGCTAAGCTTATTCCACTCGTCAACCACCCTATTTGTGAACCAGTTCCATCCTATCTCCCTCTTAAACCTAAACTTATCCAACTTAAATCCGTTGCTACAGGTCCTAGCTTGCTCGGATACTACAAGAACTTTATCTATATCTCCTTTACTGATTCCTTTCACCCACTTAAATACTTCTATCTGACCTCCCCGCACTCTTCGTGTTTCTAGGGAATGCAAGTTTAGATTATTTAACCTAGGTTTCTAAGTCTCGGAATCATTTTCGTCATTCTTCGCTGCACCGACTTCAGTGAATTCATATCCATTCTATAATAAGGGCACGAGAACTGAACCGATTAATGGAGGTGCGGCCTGACTAGCGCAAGATATAATTGCAATAAGACCTCTGCACTCTTATAACTTACACTTCTAGATATAAAACCTAATACTCTGTTTGCCTTATTTTGAACATTAACACACTGTTTTCTAGGCCGTAGGTCCGTGCTTACAAGTACCCCTAGGTCTCTTTCACAAGTCGACTTCTCTAGGTTGATGTTGTTAAGGCTGTATACATTGACAGTAATTGTTCTTCCAATATTAAGTACGCTGCACTTGCTGGTGTTGAATTTCATTTGCCATTTTACTGACCACTCCTGCAGTTTATTTAAATCCTCCTGTAGTGCATTTGCATCCTTCCCTGAATTAATCTGCCGCCCTATTTTGGTGTCATCCGCAAACTTACTTATGTCACTGCTGATCCCAGTATCTAGATCGTTTATGTAGATTATGAACAAGAGTGAGCCTAGTACTGACCCTTGGGGAACCCCATTGGTTACACAGCCCCACTCAGATTTAACACCATCTACGCTGACCCTCTGTGTTCTATCGGTGAGCCATGATTTTATCCAATTTAAAACTTTCCCCTCGATACCATGAGCCTTAACTTTTCTCAGAAGCCTCTGATGCGGTACTCTGTCAAACGCTTTGCTAAAGTCTAAGTAAATAACATCGAAATTTTCGTCGTTATCTACTACCTCGAAGACTTTCCCCCAAAAAAGTCAGCTGATTTTTAGACAAGATTTTCCCTTTGTAAACCCTTGTTGAGAATCGTAGATTAATTTGTTTTTCTCTAAATGCGATCGGATGTTAATTGCTATAATTGATTCAAGAAATTTCCCCACTATTGACGTCAAACGAATCGGCCGGTAATTTGACGCTGATGTTGTGTCACAATTTTGGAATACGGGTACTACATTTGCCTGTTTCCACAAGTCTGGCACAACTACGTGTCTAATGATTTTGTAAATAAATTTACGAGGGGTCCGCTAATCTGTTCCCTACACTCTTTCAAAACTCGAGGGAAAATTTCATCCGGCCCTGGGGATTTTGTCTTCTTTAATTTATTTATCTTCTTAAGAACATCCTGTTTTCTGATAGTGATATTCTTTAATTTCTCTTCTTAATTTCCCTTCTTCATTTCCCTAAATATTAGTGATAATGGAAAGTAAACTATTTATTTGACCATTATACTTCACTTGACTATGTCTTAATTTATTGCACAAAAATATATTATTCTACTTGTCGAAAATATCGCCTTTACACTGGTGATTGGAGGTTGGCAAGTGAGTTACCTACCACCACCACAGACACTTCCTCACCACCACTTCCCCACCGCCACCACCACAGACACTTCCCCACCACCACAGTGACCAACTGATGTACTCAAGATGGATCTGATTGTTCCTGGCTACAATATTTGACTGTCAGGTGAACAAGGTAACACCGCCTCTTACACTGGGATTTAAAACGCTCATAGAAATCGTGTTTGGTTTAAACAAGATAAAATTATAAAATCACGAAGATGTGGCAGCAGCCCATCTTATATCACCTGAAGATTAACTACCCTAACACCCCCCCCCCCCCCCCACCAAAAGTGGCACTTCTGTGTATAACAAGTAAAATCTGATTGGGTGCCTAATCTTCACGTGATGGCTAATGTGGAGCTGAGTTTGGCTGCGTTGAGTGGTTAGTTGCTTATATTGTTACATACGTTTTAGCCTAAAAGTGCTGTTTACATTTTGTTCCCGACAATCATAGAACACTTATGAATACACCAATGAAGAGTGAAGGCATAATGTAAACAGTTGAGACATCTCTATTACGCCGACTGGGAACAACCACTTATAAGGTTTGATCATGGACACAATTAGGTGTTAATGTAATGTTCATAATCTTCTAAAGCCGTGTTAAAGAACTCCGTATAAATGCTAAACTGGATAATGGTCTAAGGGAGAAGGTCGGGTTAATCAGCGTGGGTGGTCGCCTTGTTCTGGTACCTAACCTTAAACTCCTACAACCAAATTACGTTGAAATGGATTTCTACCCCAGGGAAGCTGTCAAGATCATTCAGTATAATTAAGTCCCAGTCATCAACATTTCTATACAATTAATGGGCTATCGAATTGACGTAGATTGGAGAGAGAAATAAGTTGTAAGGGAAATATACACAACGACACACCATATATTTTTCAACACCAACACACACATGATGGCGTCTGTATTTTATAATCCTTGACAACTGGGTGTATTAATTTAGGAGCATTTTGTAAACGTTAACTTCCGTCACACATCCACTAATCGCCTCGACCGTCTCACTACTGGCCGGCTCCCTCCCTCCACGTCTGGCTGTCCCTGGTCTAAAGTTCATCCACATCTCCACCACACACTGAACCATCTCCAGTACGAACATACGCTCTTGTGGTGTTGAAGCACATGATATAAAGCGTCATATGGCGTGGCCATATTTGTTTTGCTTAATTTGACACCATAAGAAAGTACTGATACCTTCCAAAGTGACAACTGAGAGCTCGACTCCCAGACACTGAACCACCCGATCGAAACTTCTATCTGCCCGGCGCTCTTGTAATGATAAGGACCGGATATTACATGTAAATGCTCACTAACAGAAAAACTGAGTTGCTTCTGCAGGAAATAATGGGAAACCATTTTTATTCAGCTGATCAACAAAAATCACAGATGGTTCAGAGAAATGTGGCCCCAAGCTCGACTCCTGATTCAACGCTTCGTTTGTGGTGCCCAACCACTCAGAACTCTCGATACAGATTCAGCGCTTCCTTTGTGGTGACCAGCCACTCAGAACTCATGATACAAACGACAGGTTGACATATTCCCATAGGTAGAGGTTCTGCATGATGAATACATTCTGAATAAATTACACGTAATGTCATGTAGATAATCAGAATTTATTGCATATGCCAAACAAAGATTATTATTTGATATATTACGATATTTTTATTTTTATAAGAAACTCTACAAAATGGCGTAAACGAACCGAAATAACCACTAATTTGTGCCAACTGACACTGCTGGTAGTCAAGGCGGGCGGGGGAGAGGGCTCAGGGGTGGTAATGTGTGGTGTGTGTGATGATAGATGATGATGATGATGAATGATGACGATAATGATGGCGTATATGTGATGACGACGATGATGATAAAAATGAATGATGACGATAATGATGGCGTATATTACGTGATAACGACGATGATGATGAATGATGATAAATAATGAATGATAATGATGGTGATAATGATGGTGATGATGATGATGATGATTGATGCTGCTAAATGATCCAAAGTTATTATAAGACAATTCATCACTACAGACACACTTGGTTTGATTTACAGGGGTGAGGTTAGGTTTGGTTTCATTTCACCCTACATTATGGCTTCGTCCCCGTGCAATAATAACCTTCCTCAGAGTTCCTCATTTACTATTTATGAATGTTCAGTCATACTAATTACCTCAGTGGCAAACCTCTGGATGAAAGGCTAAATATAAAATGATAATACACGCGTAGTTGCTAGTGGCGTGGTTGCTAGTGGCGTGGTTACCAGGGGCGTATCCAAAGGCTGAGTATTTTTGTTTACCATATATAAGAACACAAGCCATCTGGGTGGTTAGTTTATCCAATGTTGGTGCAGGCGAAAACCGGAAATCGTGCTACGTCACACATACATTTAAACCAGAGGCGATTCGAACCCTGGCCTTGTGAGAGAGAAATACGCACGTTACAATATACAGCCCAAGATCCAAGTGAACCCCTGCTGTTCGTTCGTCTCCTTCTCCCTGTCTGGATTTTCAACCTGAAGTGATTGCCCTCGGTGGATCGCTCCCGAAATTCCAAGTGAACCCTGTTATTCTCTACAAATACCACCTCTCCAGGATCGCCCACTGGTCCCCAGGTAGGGTCGTCCTCTACACTGATGGTTCTGTTGACCCCGCTACAGGTCAGACCGGGGCTGGTGTCTACATCTCCCGTCCTGATGCCCCTGAGCCTATCAAACTGTCTCTCAGAGTTTCTGACGGGGCATCCTCCACTCAGGCTGAACTAATAGCCCTCCTTGCTGCCCTTCTCGCTGAGGAAGAAGCAGATGGTTTCTGCCCCTTGCTTGTATGCTGCGATTCCAGGCCTGCTCTCGACGGGATCGCATTTGGATCAGGGGAAAATAAGGACCTCATCCTCCGAATACGAGGGTTAACATCCACACTTCAGGATGCAGGCCGTCCTGTGACATTCCTACAGATACCCAGTCATGTTGGTATCTTGGGGAATGGGGCAGCAGATGGCCTTGCCAAGACTGGATGCAACAAGGCCACACCTGACTACGTTGTTCCTTGAACACTTTTACAGCTTAAGACCCAAATTCGCCGCCAACAGAGAGAAGCTCGGGAAGCAGCCTTCCCCCTGGACTCCCCGCCCACCTGGTACGATGTCCTCCGTAAACTTCCTGACCTCTCGTATGTCTATGGGAAAGGGTCGCGGAAAATGGACGTGATTGCTGCCCGTATCATCATTGGGTATGACTTTGCTTGGGAGAGTGGTATCCCCGCATCCCCTGAGCAACGCTCTTGTGCATTATGCAGAAGACCCGACAGCCGCACCCTTATCCACTACCTCCTAAGATGTCCCCACACACAACGCTTCCGTGACGCCTGCTGGACCACCACTCCACGACCCCCTGATGGAGACACGATGATCCTCCCCATACTGGCCAGATATTATGTAAATAACATTGATTATGTGTTAAAGGAATATCCTTCCTTAGGCTTTAGTAAGCCTCTTTATAATATTTATACTACCTTACATGTGACACTTGCCAGATGCTTCTGGTGTTACTGTACAGGGGTGCCTAGTGACAGCACTAGGATCCCGCTTCCTCTATCAAGGAATAAACAATTGAAATTGAATTGAATTGATCCAAGTGACGCGCTAGGTATTTACACTATCAAAACTGAACTTAGGGAAAATTTTGGGGTCTCTGCTAAAATATCTTACATTGTAGGGTTAGTGAAGCACATTGTTCGATACCGATTATAAATAGGGTATTCAATGAGAATATGTTGGACTGTTATTTGTGTTCGGCAGTTGTAGCATATAGGTGGGGCTCCATTAGGGGAAGACGTGAGTTGGCCATGCGTCAATCGCGTATGCCCAATTCTTAGACGATTCAGAATAGTTTCGTGATGTTGAGATGATTGTTTTGATGATGACCAAGGATAAACTGATGATTTGATCATTTTAGCTTATGGCTTATTGGTTCATTTTCCCAGGACTTTTGCCAATCGTCAAATATTAATTGTTTATAGGTAGTTAGCCTCGCCGATAATCAAAATATATGGTTTTCCACTGCTTTACATATTTCTTTGACAATTTTCAGCTATGACATATTCGTCCCAGATTACATATAACTATAATAGGTTACATTATGTTAGGGTTCGTTATATAAAAACGTTTTTCTTCATGTTCATTGAGTCGTTCTGAATTCCATTTCTGCTCAAAATACTACAATACCCAACCCAAGCTCATTCCCTCTCCCTTCCTCTACCTTCCTTCCTTACTACTCCTATCCTCCTCCTCCTCTCCCTATCTCTCCCCTCTCCATCCCTCTCCCTTCTCCATCCCTCTCTCCTCTCCTCCGTCTTTGGCAAGGTTGTGCTGTGGTCTTTGAGTTTCTTGATAAAGTTAAGTCTTGCCAAATTCACTTAAGTCTTAACAGATGGCATTGACAGCGAAGCTCAAGTGTCTTCTTTGATGTTAAGTAAGCCAGAGAACCTTTTGTAGTGTGGATACTTTTACGTCGTGTGGATATTGTGTTAGAAGTGTGGATATTGTATTGGGTAGTGGGTGTGGATATTGTGTTTGAGGAGTGTGGTTGTGTGTTAGGTAGAGAAACATTTATGGTATGTGGATGTTGTGTTGGGGAGTGTGTGGATTGTGTGGTCAATGTGGATATAGTGCTAAGGTAGGTGAATATTATGTTAAGTGGTGCAAATTTTGTACTGTGGATTACTTTTATGTCCTGTGGAAAAGTAGGGTAAGGTTAGGTTAGGTTTGGTTAGGTAATGCTTGGTTAGGTTAAGTCAGGTTAGTTTTGGTTGTTGGGTTAGATAGATAGATTTGATTAACTTTGATTACGTTAGGTTAGGTTAGGTAATGCTGGCTAGGTTAAGTCAAGTTAGGTTAGGTCAGGTTGGTTATGTTAAATATAGGTTTGGTTAAATTAGATACAGGCTAGAATTGGTTAGTTTAAGAACCTCCCATGTAAACTAAAATATTCACAACACAACCAAACAACACAACCAAAGACAACACAACACAACACAACACAACACTACAATATATTAGCCTAATTGTCGCCTCCCGTATGACTCACTATATTGGGTAAAAAACATACATTACATACATTACATACACACATTACATACATTACATACATACATTACATACATTACATACATACATACACACATACATACATATATTTCATACATGCATACATACATACATACATACATACATACATACATACATACACTACACAAGCAGTCAGTCATCACACCTCCCTCTGGTGGCATACCCTAATCATCACCACCATTAAGTTCTATTTTTCCTCCTCTCTTCAGGGCGAGACAAAAATCCAGGAATCCATCTTGTAATCCTCTTGTCTCGAACTAACACAAAGGTGGTAAATCCCTTAATTAATCACCAGACTAAGACCCTTAATAAATTTCTCCTCTGTGTACTTGTTGTTCTCGTTGTTTGTGTAGGTACTTTTGTTTTTGTTGTGGTGATGGGTAATTCTTGTTGTTGTTGTTACTTAATGCACAAAGGCAGAACATACCATACAAAAAACTCAAATTAAATGACAATGACCCAAAATGGATTAATAATTATTTCAAGAATATTATTGGACAAATAAAGGCTATATTAGGACACTCAATCATGGTGACGTTTACCTCCCAGATTATTATAAATTATTGGCCTGTTGGGTTAAGACAGAGATAAGAAAGGCAAAGAGAACAAATGAGCTGAAGGTAACAAGGGAGGCGAAGTGAAACCCCAAGGGATTCATCCAAATGTATCAAACTAAAACACGAGACAAGATTGGACCAATACAGTCAGATACTGGGGAACTAACTGTGCTGAACTCGCTGGTCACAGCTGGTTTAGCTCCTGGGGATTAGCAGACTGTCCAACCATGGCTAGTGGTAGTTGTGAACAGCTCTGTTCCTTTTTGACGGCTTAGGTAGAGAAGATCAAGAGCGAAAACTTGAAGCTGGAGGAAGTGAAGAGTTTGTGCCCGATGAACACACAGGCCAGTGGAGGGTGGCGAGGAGAGGAACTACGAGACTGGTGGAGATAAAAGGCAAGGAAACGACAACAGCTAAGTGTACTAAATTTTTTAGTCATTTGGTAGACGAAATGGACTGTAACATAGTGAAGGACAAGGAAGGTACGAAAACCTTAGTTGTTGGGGATTCTCAAGTAAGGTACCTAGATCGAGCTTTCTGTGCTAAGACAGAAATAGACTGAGAGTGTGTTTGCCAGGAGGTGGGGTGGGGGATATAGTTGACAGGATGGACAATATCATGTCTGTTAATGGGAACAAACCCATTATCTGCCTCAGTGCAGGAGACAAAGATATTGACCGGTGTAGGAGTGAGGAGCTGCTTGGTAAGTTCAAGGAAGCCATCGAACATATTAGGGTGAAGGGAGGGATCCCTATCATATGTGGTGTCCTTCCAAGAAGGAGAGTTGTCAGTGAGTGGTTGTCAAGTGTAGTTGGTGTCAATGGCCACCTTGACAGATAATGCAAGACAATATCAGTCCCATTCATTGACAACTGGGACAACTTCTTCGGCAGAAGGGACCTTTATGCTAGGGATGGGGTACATTTATCTAGGGAGGGTTGGCAACCCTAGCTGGCTCTCTCGAGATGGCAGTTCAAAAGATGTCAAAGTCTTTAAACTGCTAGGGGGAACTTTTGAGCATGGAGGTCAGGGAAACTGCAGTGGGCGCGGGAAAACAAAACGAAAGGAAACAGAGAAATCGTGCTAGGAATGACAAAGTTAGTGAGTTAAAACCTAAACGAAACAGTGAGTGAATCAGATCATGACTAACTTAAATGTCTACTACGCAAACAGTAGAAGTATCAGAAACAAAATAGATGAAATCAGGGCGTTGTTATGTACCGAAAAATCGATATAATAGCATCCACCGAAACATGGATAAACTTAAGACTCACGTGAGTCACCTCTCAAATACCAAATTAAAGGTTATAAATTATTTAATACCGATAGCCAGATTAGGAAAGGAGGCGGGGTAGCAATCTACTGTATGTCAGGAATAATTTGAAGTGTGAAATCGATAAGGAAATAAAAACCGATCTGTATACAGACACAATGGTCGGGACAAGTTAATCATAGGAATAATATATAGACCTCTTATTCTCAATTTGCAGAGCATCCAGATAGAGCAAATTTTGTATAGTAGGCGACTTCAAATTAAGTCAAATTGATTGAAACGACCTTACGAGTAACTCAGAGTAGAGAATTTCCTTGAAACAGTTCAGGAGTCTTTCCTAAGTCAATATATAGCCGAACCCGCCCGGGGATATTATATACTAGATTCAATTCTGTCAAACAGAGAAAACTTCATTGGTAATGTTGATATAAGATCGAACTACAGTAACTAACAGCGATTATGAAGAAGTGAGAATTAAAGTAAATCTTAATATCAATCGCAAGGAAAATTACATTAAAATCCCAGATTTCTGAAGGACAAACTTTGGTGTTGAAAAGGCAGCAGAGAGAAGGGGTGAACTCACGGGAGGTGGTAAATAACGTGACCTCACATAATGTACCCCCAGAGGGTGACCTCACTTTACCAGGTGACCTGACAATGATAACCTCACAAAATTTTACCGCTGAGAGTAACCTGACAATGACATAAGAGACTGACGAGTTCCTTGAAACTTGTCATATAGAGGTCTGATGGGTTCCTATACTGTACTGTAGGTGTTTTCAACATACATTGCAAAGCTTGGACACTTGATCTTGATGTTGTGCAGTGTAACTTTGCGGTTGATTACGTTGAATGCGTTGGAAGCGTCCCCCCCCCCCCCCCCACAGCCTGGTGGCCAGCACATACTACTACTAATAATAATAATAAAACGACTCACTAATTCCCTGTATAATAAAAAAAAAAATATATATATATATATATAATTCACCCATACCAAAATTTCTCTTCAGTAAACTAAACTCATCAAAATAATTAAAAACAAAGATTGTAATTAACTAAAGCCCTAAAGATGTGTTGCAATACAGTTAATTACAGGTAGGAACAGCGGCAAGAGGGATAGACTCCTCAGGTAGGATGAGACGCTAATCTCTTGTGTTAATAGTTCATCAGTGAGTAACGTTCTATACACCGGGGGGTTAGTGTTTATTAACAGTCATTCATTCCCGGGGTCATGTTTTGATACTGGCTGCATGTTAGTGTACTAATGTGATTATGTTTGTGTGTATGTATTATGTTGTGTTGTGTCGTATGTGATGTGTTGTGTTGTGTTGAGTCGTATGTGATGTGTTGTGTGTGGTGTGTCGTATGTGATGTGTTGTGTTGTGTTGTGTTGTGTTGTGTCGTATGTGATGTGGTGTGTGTGGTGTGGTGTGTTGTGTTGTGTCGTATGTGATGTGTTGTGTGTGTTGTGTCGTATGTGATGTGGTGTGTGTGGTGTGTTGTGTCGTATGTGATGTGTTGTGTTGTGTTGTGTTGTGTCGTATGTGATGTGGTGTGTGTGGTGTGGTGTGTTGTGTTGTGTCGTATGTGATGTGTTGTGTGTGTTGTGTCGTATGTGATGTGGTGTGTGTGGTGTGTTGTGTCGTATGTGATGTGTTGTGTTGTGTTGTGTCGTATGTGATGTGGTGTGTGTGTTGTGTTGTGTCGTATGTGATGTGGTGTGTGTGGTGTGTTGTGTCGTATGTGATGTGGTGTGTGTGTATTGTGTCGTATGTGATGTGGTGTGTGTGGTGTGTTGTGTCGTATGTGATGTGTTGTGTTGTGTTGTGTCGTATGTGATGTGGTGTGTGTGGTGTGGTGTGTTGTGTTGTGTCGTATGTGATGTGTTGTGTGTGTTGTGTCGTATGTGATGTGGTGTGTGTGGTGTGTTGTGTCGTATGTGATGTGTTGTGTTGTGTCGTATGTGATGTGGTGTGTGTGGTGTGTTGTGTGTGTTGTGTCGTATGTGATGTGGTGTGTGTGTTGTGTCGTATGCGATGTGGTGTGTGTGGTGTGTTGTGTCGTATGTGATGTGTTGTGTTGTGTTGTGTCGTATGTGATGTGGTGTGTGTGGTGTGGTGTGTTGTGTTGTGTCGTATGTGATGTGTTGTGTGTGTTGTGTCGTATGTGATGTGTTGTGTTGTGTCGTATGTGATGTGTTGTGTTGTGTTGTGTCGTATGTGATGTGGTGTGTGTGGTGTGTTGTGTGTGTTGTGTCGTATGTGATGTGGTGTGTGTGTTGTGTCGTATGTGATGTGGTGTGTGTGGTGTGTTGTGTCGTATGTGATTGTGTTGTGTTGTGTTGTGTCGTAAGTGATGTGTTGTGTTGTGTTGTGTTGTGTCGTATGTGATGTGGTGTGTGTGGTGTGTTGTGTGTGTTGTGTCGTATGTGATGTGGTGTGTGTGTTGTGTCGTATGTGATGTGGTGTGTGTGGTGTGTTGTGTGTGTTGTGTCGTATGTGATGTGTTGTGTGTGGTGTGTCGTATGTGATGTGTTGTGTAGTGTTGTGTTGTGTTGTGTATGGTTGTATTGTAATGTGTTGTGTGTATTTATAGACTGAGATGCATTCAAGTTGAGACAATAAAACAGCTTTCAAAAGTCTTTAGAACACACACACACACACACACACACACCCACACACACACACACACACACACACACACACACACACACACACACACTCCACTAGATTGTAAACAGCTGCAGGTACTCAAAATAACAAACTGACAATGCTACTGACATCACTTTACCTTGCACACGCAGAGGATCTTGTACCAGGTGACCCACATCTTCAAGCAGCCGTAAACACCTTAATGATGCCAATCTTCTTTGTCCTGATTCACCATTCTTGGTCTGACAACGCGAGTCTGCAGAGTAAAAACGTGATAGATATTTTTTAGTCAAGGAGCAACTGATATGAGTCATTTTAATATTTGTTTGAGTCATGACACAACCTCCTGACTGTCACGCCACCTGTCACATCACGTACTGACTGTCATACCACCTGTCACATCACGTACTGACTGTCACGCCACCTGTCACATCACGTACTGACTGTCACGCCACCTGTCACATCACGTACTGACTTCTCATACCACCTGTCACATCACCTACTGACTGTCATACCACCTGTCACATCACCTACTGACTTTCACAAAACACAGGAGTATATAAAGCCGTACTTTTCCTAGATAATTTACAACGTAGAAAATAATCTTCACACCAAACCGAAAAGTTCACAACGCTATGAGAGTTTACAACGCTGAACAAAAATAGTACACAGCAAAGTTTTCAACGCTGAACACAGAGACGACAAAAGAACAGTTACAAGACTAGGTGATTATTTCAACGCTGAACGTAACCAAATTTACATGACCAAGAATATTTTACAACGCAATATAATGTTCCCTCACACGTTAGATAAATATTAACACTCACCTGAACTAACCAGTATAATTATAAATTACCTGTGATTTCTACTCATTAATTGTATCTATAATTAATTAACCCTGGCCTCATCTGACAACTATACGTGAATACATAAGTGCCTGACTCACTAAAACGGAAGGAAGTATTTTACATTTAAATTAGTCATACCTGTCCATGATGAAAAATATGTTAATTAGGCTGAAATATTGCAATAGGTCGGGATAATAATAATTCGTATAGCCATAAATGGTTCTTTGTACCTTAAGAGTGTTATAGGTCATGCATTTTTCAAGTCGATTAATAAACTGTCAGTTGTGTGCAAGACTACTATTGTCAGGTGTGCACAGGAACAATAATGTACTAAGTTTTTTCTTTACAGGCTGGGCACAATACAGCTAACATATCTTTCACCTGAACAAAATTTAAAATGAAATCTCAAAAGTATTTATCACACATTATTTGGGAAACATCAGGAGACAGCGACACACAAGGAATCACAACAAACACAAGTAAATGGAGTTTTATTCCCACAACACACACCATCAATAAGACTCTCGACCTTCAATCAGCATATGAAATTTACAAGAGGTTTGGTAAGGCGACTTTTATGCGTTCGGAGAGTGTGATTTGGTAGAGTCTGAAGATAAATTCAAGATGGTCGCTAAACAAAGACTTTTACATTCTGATGAATTCATTATGGCCGCTGAATGAAAACTTTTATTCAGCAATGAATTCAAAATGGCCGCTAAACAAAGACTTTTATTCACTAAAATACGATTTAAGATAAATTTTGTGAGGGCGAAAAAAACACAATGAAAAATATTACACACGAGTTAAAATAAATAATTTCTCATACACACAGCACAATTACATGTTATATGTTCGAATGGGTTTAACAGCAGCTGCGAAGACACAGTAACTATCATAACACTCACTGTGGCTGGAATAACGTACAGTCGCCTGCACTTATACCTGGTACAGTGGCTGGCGCGTTTTTTTTTAAATGTGGCAACTCTGGGTAATGCTTCTCTACCACCTTTAGTCTGGTTACTATTGTGAGGTTCGGGGAGTTTTAATACTATGTAAACAAACCCAGAGCTGCCACATCTCACAAAAGGTGCCAGGCAGTGCACCAGGTATAAGTGCAGGAGACTGTATATGCGCCTCCCACAGTTAGTGATCAACACTTTAGTAACTCCACCGTGTTAATAATAAGACATAAAAGTCTACTCTTGGTTCCTTCATATTACAGACACTAGTTTAAAAACGCCTAACTTTAATGGTAGATTCAGCATAGGCAAATTGTATCTACTGATAAAAAGCTATCTTCAACTTTTATAAAAATTGTACACACACACACACACACAAGCACCGAGGCAACATTCCTGCACGCAGTAGTAGCTAACAGTCCTGCACGCAGTAGTAGCTAACAGTCCTGCACGCAGTAGTAGCTAGGTTGTAATGATTTCTGTCCACAGTTGCTCGCTGACACAAAACCTCCACTTAAACTGATCTTAAGGTAAAGGAAGACCTCGAACTTGTTTTTGGAGAGTGAGCTTGTACAACTATATTGAACGTGTTGTTGGTCTTGTATAATGATGTTATACCATACAGTACATCCAGGTAAGAAACAGTTAACCTTTCTCACACAGACACAACCGACCATTACACGTTGTTACTTCATCAGTCTGGAAACTTTTTAACAATTACCTTGTCCCGGCTGTCCATCATTTGCTGCTTCTTCAAACTCCAAACTTATAATTCCACTTTTATTTAATATTTCATTAGTATTACTTTCTTGAACTCTGATATTCCTTACTCAAAAAAGTAACTAATTTTACTGACCACACACACACACACACACACACACACACACTTATCAATATCCCTTTATTGAACCTACTTGATAATAACTTCATTTTGAACGTGTATGGTATCCTGAGGGTGTAAGGTAACTCCACCCTCATTACCACTCTCATTACCGCCCTCACCAACACCTTCCACCCACTCACACCATCACCTCACCACCACAACCACCAACCTAACTAATACCACCACCTCCAGCACTACAACTCTCACTACACCACCACCACCATGACTACCACCTCTATCCACAACCTCCTCCGTCTCACCACCAGCCTCCCACACCATCATCACTACCACCCGAAAAGCACACCACCACTTAACCTCCACCCACACAACCGTCACCATCACATCACCACCACACCTACCCTCACACCACCACACCACCCTACCACCACACCACCACAGCACCACACCACCACACCACCCTACCACCACACCACCACACCACCCTACCACCACACCACCACACCACCCTACCACCACAGCACCACACCACCCTACCACCACACCACCACACCACCACAGCACCACACCACCCTACCACCACAGCACCACAGCACCACACCACCACAGCACCACACCACCACAGCACCACACCACCACTTACAAGCATATAAACAAATGAGAATGCATATCTCAGAGTGCTTCGATCCCCCGACCACCGATCACCCCAGTTCACCAAAAATTGTTGTCGGAAAATCTTGAAGTGATAAATGGTGAGTGTTGGGAGGAGGAGGTGGGAAGGAAGAGGGAAGGGCAGAGGAGGAGGAAGGGAGGGAGAGGAGAGAAGAGGAAGGGTGATGGTGGGAGGAGAGGGGAAGGGAGGGGGAGGAGGGGAGAAGAGGGAAGGGAAGGGAAAAAGAGGGGGAGGAAGGGAGGGGGAGGAGGAGGAGGAAGCGGGAGGAGAATTGGAAGGAATGGAGAGGAAGGGGGGAGGAAGGCGGAGGAGGAAGTGTTTCCCCACCTCTCCCACCATTCACCCTCCCGAAGGCGATAGAGAACTTCCTCGACCGACCGCCCACTTGCCTTCCACCCGGATACTTGTATATCTGCCGCCCATCTGGTGTTTCTCACTTTTGTATATTAGCAATCAGCTTCAAGCAATTCATGAGGATATCTTGAATTTATAGCTTATTTCTTAGCTGCGTCTTTAGCTCTATACATGTCTGTGTTTGTTAAAGACTACAGGTTGATCCAATGAGAGGAATTTCTTACCCCGTTCACTCGGCGCTGTCAGGAGTTCGATACAGTAGTAGTTTAGGTCCCTATGTAGGTGGTGTTATGCTGCTCGTGGGCAGATTTATTAATGAACGTTGACATTACCAAGACAATAGTAAACTTTAAACGTCAATGTAGAAAAGTGATGTAACTACGTAACGTCATAGGTAAGATGACTTATTCACAATCCTCCTCCCATTTTCGTAGAGTACTCTTTTGGTATTGATCAACAGTCTCTCTCTCTCTCTCTCTCTCTCTCTCTCTCTCTCTCTCTCTCTCTTTCTCTTGGGCCTTTAAAATGGTGGGTCGGTCCCTCGACAACAACTGCCATGGATCGGTTCTCAAGGTATCTAAAAATGATAGAACGGAGTGAAGAAAGAAACCATAAGAAGGAAGTTTAGAAGGCAAAGACTTGTGCCATACCCGCCAAATGCTTTGGCGTGTCGAGAGCCACGACAAAGGTTTCCCCCATAATCCCCAACAGAGGATGACCAGAGATGGGAGCTGTAGGAGGACAGATCACCAGTAGATCTCCTCACCATACTGGTGATACGACAAAAGAGAAAGGCGCTCAAGGTGACGGATAAAATGAGAGTTTAAAATAGTTTTGAAAATCTTAGAGAGGAATGAAGTA
Source organism: Homarus gammarus (assembly GCA_958450375.1). NCBI lineage: Eukaryota > Metazoa > Arthropoda > Malacostraca > Decapoda > Nephropidae > Homarus > Homarus gammarus. The sequence goes on from CAUDMG010000334.1 coordinate 1,060,769, forward strand.
AGGGCAAAGGGGCGATAGTTAGAGGGATGGGCTGAACCAACGCTTCCTATATAAAAGAAGGAAAAGTTTTGGTTTTGAGGCGAAGGCTAAAGTGGAGAGCACGCACAGGGACCAGAACTTCAACACACTCCCTCAGAACACGAGGGGGTATTCCGTCTGGTCCATGTGCCTCATTTACATCCAACCTGGATAACACACCAGCAACCCTACGACTGAAGATTTTAGGAACGTGCATAGGTTCAGTAGGAGTAGGATGAATGGAGTTGGAATCGTCTAAGGCGGAGTTTGAGGAAAATAAGGTACCGAAGAGATTGGCTTTATCGGGGGGAGAGTTGGCTATAGAGTTATCAGGTCAGAAGAGAGGAGGAAAAGAGGGAGTGCAGAAGTTATTACAGATGTTTTTGTGAAGGACCAGAAGGATTTACTAGAGGAAGAATTAGTCAGGGCAGCGGTATTTTTTTTTTATAATAAAATTCCGCTTGGCCCTACGATTCCTAGAAGTAGTGAAAGTAATGAAAGAGGAGTGAGTAAAAGGCGATAGTTTCATAACACGATACTCCCTATCTCTCTCCTTACAGGCAAGAGAACAGGGGCGATCAAACCATGATTGTATAGTGAAAGTTTTGGTAGAAGATGGGATAAATGCACTCATACCACCCTGTATAACCCCAGCAATGCTGTCAGCTACATTCATCTCAGGGAAAGTCGGAAGAAAAATTCTCGCAAGGCTTGCCAGTGTGCCCTCCGATAGTGCCATAGATGGCGTTTAGAGGAGGGTGGGGGAGGTGTCGCGCCCAGATTGACTTAATGGAAATAAGATTGTGATCAGAAGACCCTAATGGGGAAGAAATTGAGTAAATATAGTGTGAGGGGTTAGTGGTAAAACAAAGATCAAGAATGTTAGTAAGTTGGTCGTGTCGATCAGGAACACGTGTAGGGTGTTTAATTATTTGTTCCAGATCATTAAGTAAGGAAAAAGAGAGAGCCTCAGCTCCACCTGGGTCATCCCTTGCATAGCCAAGTCACTCTCTGTGATGTACATTGAAATCCTCTCGGTAGAGGATCTCGGTGTTGGGGTGTGTGGATAGTAACGACTCATGGCAAGAAGTGAGATAGTTAGAGAGTTCCTTATAGTTGGTAGAGTTGGGAGAACAGTCTAAAAGACAAAGAAAAATAGCCATAGTTGGCAGAGATATTTTGAGCCAGATGACGTCATAAAGAGACTATTAGTATTCAAGATCCGTGTGTCGAGCTATAGGTGTACATGTCGCAGTAGGCGCGTACACCTCCCTTAGAACGGAAGGAGGTATAAAGGTTGTAGTTGGAGACTTGAAAAGGTTTGGGTAAAGCTTCTTTGGACATCTGAAGCTCAGATAGTGGTAAGGGATCGGGGGAAGAGGTTAATAGATGGTGCTCCACAGAAGAAAAATTGGATCTCAGGCCGCGAATGTTGGAAAAATGAAGTGTGAAAAAAGCCGATCCTTCAGCAACCGCGGAGACGTCAATTGAGGCCCCAGTAGTTTGATGGTGGTGAGGTCGGTCCTGGGGTCCACAACCTTCCCGACCAGTGGGACCCATCCGAGAAGACCCCGCTTCATTAATATTGTTTACTGACAGAATACATGAATAAAAATAAATAAATAAATAAATAAATAAGTGAGGAAAGATATATTGTGTCGTCAAAGTAAAAGAAATAAACAAGACTCTACTATCATGTAAATGAGACAGAAAGTCAGATCATCAACCTGGGACTTGGTCACATATGGCAGCAGGGTCTACCATTAGACAACACATTATGCTTCCAATATCTTCCCAGGCGGTAGTACCTCCCTGTTTGATAGCTAAGAGCACATGACCATAGTGTATTCTGTTCCTATAATTCATTTATATGTAAGGTAAGATTAAACACTATTCTATATATGCATCAATACATTTTTACACTGCAGTATTTAAGAATCAACTCACTCATTTACTGATGTATAAATGTATCCCCCTGCCCCTTCCTTCACCCCATCCCCTCTCAACCAACACTACCCCTCCTATCCTCAACTTCCCACACCTCCCCACCACCTCCTTCAGGGAATCTTATCAGACAGGTCATGACACAGGCGGCAGGGATACAACGTTGTGTATGAAGCATTATGATAACCATTAATGACACCAGCGGTAACTCCTCTTAACAAATTCTCGCCCTTGTAAATTACTAGGTACCATAAATTCCTGGGATGGGGAGGTAAGGGGGAGAGGAGAATGTGGGAGGGGAGAAGAGAGAGGTGGGAGGGAAGGAGAAAGAGGTGGGAAGGAAGGAGAGAGAGAGAGAGAGAGAGAGAGAGAGAGAGAGAGAGAGAGAGAGAGAGAGAGAGAGAGAGAGAGAGAGAGAGAGAGACAAAGGATAATGGATGGAAGGGAAAGGAGGGAAAGGTACTGGAGGTAAAGGCAGGAAGATAACGTACATGGAAGGAATAGGAGGGAATGGAAGGAGGAAGAGGAGAAACAGTAAACGAGTTATTAGATTCATTATTATTAGCGTTTTTGTTTTTTTTGTTTTTTGCATTCGCCTTCATTTCTATTTTTGAAAACTAAAATCATGTTTATTCTATGTTCCCTTTCTTACATTATCTGTTTCTCTCTCTGTAATTATATTTCTACTTTTACCTTATTCTCTCCTCCTTCTTTCACCCTGTCCCTTTCTTCAGTCTCCCCCCCCCCCCCTCTCTCTCTTTCTTACTATCTCTCTCTCTCTTCTTTCTGTCTCCCTCCTTTCCTCAGAGTATATTGGGGAAGGAGAGGATGGAGACCTCCCTAGCGAGTGGAGGTACTTAGGGGAATGAGGTCTATATATTACGTAATAACACAGAAGCTAAAGATAAGAGCATAAAGAGTAGCTGATAAAGACAATAAATGGAGGAGAGAGAGAGAGAGAAAGAGAGAGAGAGAGAGAGAGAGAGAGAGAGAGAGGTGTGGATGAGTGGAACAAATTACCATACACTAACAGAACACGGAATCATTAGGAACCTTTAAATGGATAGATAATATGTTTGTGATAAGGATTGGATATAAACAGAGCTGCCTATAGTAGACTTAGTTGAACTGCCTTTATTCTTATGTTCTTAAGAGGAGGAAGAGAACTGAGGAATGTGTGTTTGATCGGAAAAATTTGAGGTGATGTGTTTTTTTAGAGGTTGAAATAGGCAAGGTTGATATTCATGCATGCCATTAAGTTAGGTTAGGTTAGGGTACGATAATAGGTCCGGTCTTACCCTAAAAACAGTAATTAAAAATGACTGTCCTTAACCCCCCCCCCCCCGCCACCCCCACACACCCACCGCCTCACATACACCCCACCCCTTCACAGGCCCATGTAAGTAACACAGTCAAGGCAGCCTCGTACCGTCTCTACATGCTACGACGACTCAGGTCACTTGGGACACCCACGCCAGAGCTGAGGACCATCTACAACGCCTTTATTCTCCCCAAACTAACGTATGCGTCACCAGCCTGGTCGTCTTCTCTCAACTCTACCCAACAACGTCAGCTAGAGAAGGTACAGAAAAGGGCCTGCAGAATCATGCTCGGCGCAGAATAGTCCGGCTACACCAACGCTCTCTCCACCCTGGAAATGCCATCCCTCAGTGACCTCCACCACCAAGCACTGGAAAGGTTTGGCAGTGGACTACTGCACCACCCTCGTCATCGCCTCCTGCCACCAGCAGCCCCCCACACACCTCCCGCAGTCCGCCACTACAACAAAATTCAGCCCATAAGAGCCCGCACCGATAGATATAAGAACAGAACCATCCCATCTATTGTTAAAATAATAAACAACTCCTGATTTATGTACTGTACAGACATGTAAATGTATTCAATGCATATTATATCATTATGTCTAAATTAAATGTAAGTCTGTATATTTTCAGCCACCGGCTGCAACTCTATTAATAAACCGTTTATTATTATTATTATTATTATTATTATTATTATTATTATTATTATTATTATTATACACCCACCCCCTCACATACACCCACCCCCTCACATACACCCACCCCCTCACACACACACACGATTCGCAAAATAAACACATCAAAAAATTCCACTCTTTTACATTTAATTTCTCTGTTATTATAATCCATATAACGAGTCTTGACAACACACAAACGAGGAGGGATAAGAGTGGGGAGGATGGGGGGGAGTGGGGAGTGGGAGGAGTGGATGGAGGGAGGGTGGAGTGGGAAGAGAGGGGGAGGGAGGGTGAAGGGTGAAAGAGGCAAGAATGTAGAGAGGGAAGGGGGGAGGGAAGGGTAGTGGAAATGAAAGCGAGGGGAGAGGAAAGGGGAGTGGGAAGGATGGGAAGGGTGGGAGAGAGGGAATGCGGAAGGAAGGAGGGAGGGAGGGACAACACAAAACAGATATATATGAATGAAGTCAATTAAAATATCATGAATAAAGAACACGTACAAAAAAAACATTAATAAAACTAATGATCAATTTAAACAATATGAATAATAGCAATCACTTACTGTGTGTGTGTGTGTGCGGACACAGGGTGCTGAAATGCGTTTAGTGTGGCAGCATTATGTTAGTGTTAAGGTACAAACACTGCTTGCTCCCTCTCGGTTTCAGCTGCCGCCGCTGGCTAGCCCTCGTGGCGAACAGGGAAGCAACCCTGCGTTAGTCTTCCCTTGCCAGTACACAGCCTCTTCACCATCAAGACTCCTGCTGTGCCTCCTCGTGGCAACTCAGGGTAACTGGGTGCCTCGTGGGCCCAGGCTAGACCAGCATGGGATCTCTGAGTAGCAGTGGGCCCCAGAGGGACGGCGCATAGGCCCACTGGCATGTGGACACGTCCTGGCGCCTACTAACCATTGCCCATCTGCCTTGCAGATTAACCTTGCTTGGTATACTGTAAGACTAAGGGAGTAATCCCAAATCGAAAAATCTGTGGTGGAGCCCCGCATCAGGCAGACATGCTGACAGAGCTCCAACAAGACCCCAACGGCGTTATAAGCGGAAGAGATGACCAACATGGAAGCCCAACGGCGGACGAAGACAAGGCCTGATGGGCAGGCTACTAAGGTGAAACCCAACAAACTGGGCTATCGGCAGTCCATTGCAACTCTCCCTCTCCCCAGTCGTTGCAACACTTGCACCACTGGATCAGCAAAAGGGAGAGCCAAGGTGTGTGGTTGCAGCCTGCGCTCCTGCCTCACCACAAAAATCAATTCATGCGCAGCCATCATCCAGCTCATCATGCTTCTCATCATCATCAGAACCCCTAAACCCCCAAGAGTTCTTTGGCGACAGGCGAGTGGCGACGGGGACAGGCAGAGATGACTGCCGGGAGTCTCTAGTCACAACTCTGCACATGGTCGGCATAGATAAGATGGTCGTTAAGGCACTGGGATCTAGGCAGCAGTGCAATCCGGTCTTGTCTGTGCGACTGAGTAGCACTCTTGAGGAGCCACTCTGCTCACCCCACACAGGGAGGGGACTAGAAAAGGTGCCCTAAACATAGCCTGCCTAAAGAACCAACCTGACTGGGCAACCGCACCCAGTAAGGTCATCCTAATACGGTCGAAAATTTAATCACAGATCAAAGCAAAAACAAACTATACAACCTCTTATGGTCGCTGCATGAACTGTCAGGACCCTTCTGGATACTGGCACAAATGAGTGTCCTGAAAGAACCGCCCACTTTATAGGCCTCTCTCTCTCTCTCTCTCTCTCTCTCTCCATTAACGTAATTTGACCCAGCATACTTTTAATGGCCGTTTTATTTCCTTTCATTACTTTTCTAAGCTTTGTACGGTAAAAGTAAGCGTTTAATTAGTACTTTTTACAAGACGTACCGAATTATTTTTCTTCCAAACTTCCAAGAAGAAAATGTAATTAATCAGCGTGAGAGAGAGAGAGAGAGAGAGAGAGAGAGAGAGAGAGAGAGAGAGAGAGAATATTTCAGTACAGGTAGACAAAACTTCCCTATCAATGGGTGTGGCAGTAGCTTGGTGACCCCTGACCTTTGCCCCGGAGAGAGAGGTGTACTCAGTGTGTTGGGTCGCAAGGGTTAGTGTTACCTTCTGTGCACTTAATTGTACCATCTTTATACCTCCTCATCATTACACTTATGGCTACACCTCACCACTACATTCATCACTAAACCTCACCATTACATCTCACCACCTCCATATTCACCACTAAACCTGACCACCACATTCACCACTACACCCAACAGTCACCACCAAACATCACCACTACACTCACCACTACAATCACCACTACACTCAACAGTCACCACCAAACATCACCACTACAATACATTCAACAGTCACCACCAAACATCACCACTACATTCAACAGTCACCACCAAACATCACCACTACACTACACCCAACAGTCACCACCAAACATCACCAGCTGACAGGGCGTCAATGTGAATTCAATTCAAATTTCAACAGGGAAATAAATTTAGTTACATAATTACGCCAATTAAAATGGCATAAAAAGGATGTTAACATTTTATGCACTTTTGCAATTAATTCGTATATAAAAGTCATTTGCAATTTGCAGAACGAATATAAATATGGCGGCCATTAATGAAAGTTTCCAACAAGTAATTAAGCGACGACCAACCTTCTGCTGACAATACCAATGACGGTAATTTTTACAAAGACAGTAACTAAAATGTAGAAAATAAATACATTTAGTAAATATTGTTTCAACAACTGTTACTAAACTGTTCCAATTGTTGCCACACTAACCTCTTTATACACACAGCCATGACACATATTCATTAACACATAGCCACGCAAACACAGTTATGTACACACAGACATATACACACAGCAACGCACACACCGTGTACACACAGCCATGTACACGCACATATGCACAGTCATTGTACCTACAGCCACTCACAAAATCACGTTCACACAACCATGTGCACAGAGCCATGCACACACAGTCATACTCACAGTCAAGTACTGTACACACAGCCATGTACAAACAGTCATGTACACACAGTTATATACACACACACACACACACACACACACACACACATATGCCAAACACGTACAAATTTGTCTCGTTTAATAATAAGGATCACCGACAAATTAAACCATAAACGAAACTTTGTAAGACAATAATTTAACAGAAGTTGGTCATGTAAAATATAATTTACTGTGTATCATTAAGACGTCGTTTGTTATTTAAGACAGTCGTCACGCCGGTAACTAACCAGTACGTAACAACTCTAAGCTAACTCAATTTTCCTGACACTAAACTGTTTGTTCCACTTGTTGGAACACTAAACTGTGGACCGTGTAAGGACATGGTTTCGTGCTACAGCGACAAGAGGGTGTAGCGTATACCACAAGAGGGTGTAGAGTATATGCCACACTACACTTACACTTCTTCGGGCACCTCACAGGTCTGGGCTGACTCTCCTCCTCCGCTTACACAAAAGCGTCTAGAAGTCATGTGACCTTTGCTAACCTAACCTAGCCTAACCATTTACACTGCACCCCATCAAAATCGGGGCAATTAAGATAGGATTGGTTGGACTGAGTAAAGTTAGGTTACGTTACGTTCCATCAGGTTGGGTTGGGTTGGGTTGGGTTGGGTTGGGTTGGGTTAGGTTAGATCAGATTAGATCAGGTTACATTAAGTTAATAAGTAGGTTTCGTTAGTTTGGGTTGGGTTGAATTAAATTGTTTGGTTTGATTAGGTTAGGATTAAACCCATTAGAATTCCTACCCATTGGACCAACCTTCCACCACAGAGAGACACAAAATCGTATATGTTCTAGACTTGTGTTCCTGCTTGTGGGAAGGTCATGGCAACACAAGAAAGCTGAATCACCATGACAACCCAAGAATGCACTTTAATAGTACACTGCTCTTAACTACCTTGAACTTCGAGTGCTTAACCCCTTGAGTACGAAGAATTAACCCCTTGAGTACAGTATCTTAACCCCTTGAGTATGATGACTTAACCCCTTGAGTACAGTATCTTAACCCCTTGAGTACGATGACTTAACCCCTTCATTACAGTAGTTTAAGGCATTGGACTCAAGTGGTTAAGGGTAGCTATTAGGAGAGTGATGTCAAAACACTCAGCTGATGTCACCACTCTCATATGAAATGGTCACGGTGCGCGATTGATACCATTAATGTCATTGTTTATGTACATTTCTGACCACCAACAACAGTCATTAAGGAAGCACACTCAACAATAACAATCAGAAATTAAGGTAAAATATATTAATTAAGTTTTAGATGACGTTCAAACCTCCAAACATGTGACATAATACTTGACTATTGACAACACACTTGGCTAATTCTCGATAGTGTACCCATTACCCCGACGGACAGTTGATAGGTGGTGGGGGCAACATCACCCGGAATAATAAGCCTCGGTGCACACAGAGGCATTGTAGCCGACACTTCCCCCACCTAAAGTCAGGAGCCATTATCAATTTACAGTTGGGTAAGCTGGGGAAGGTTCCATGACCTGGATAGAAGGCGAGCGGTCTATCACACTCAAATAATATAAAGCATAGAGTCTGTTTATGTGGATGGCCGCTTTAATATGTACAGCAACAGTTTTGAAGATATAGAGCTGAAATTTGGTATAGGGATTAGCTTGAAACCCCAGAAGTGTCAGAAAGGTGGAACCCCCCATTAAAAAACACGTACGGTATATATTTTGGTATCTATGTTTGCTCAGCCACAGAATTTGAAGAAAGAGAGGTGAAATTTGCTATGGTTATATGAACAGTCCCGAGAATGCCCACGAACGTCGAAAAGTGATTCCCCCTTGTGCACGACCATAGTTTATAACTTTAAGAGCTGAAATTGGGTATGGTAATGTTAGTTAAACTATGAAAAAAAATGGGTCACATAGGCATGTCTGCCCGTGGATACAGTACACAGTGTATACTCACAACTAAGCCTTCGGTACACAAGGAGACTGGTACTGCTCTTGACTGCCTTCACTTCCCCAAGGTGTAAACTTTAGTACCTGTACTCATTTACAGCTGGGTGAACTGGGAGTGAACTCAACCGCTGCGCTCAGTTATAATGGTCAAAAACAAACCCGGGCAATGTCGGGAACCCTCAGCTAGTATATAAATAAACTAATACACAAAAACACCACAAAACTCTGAAGTGTTTGTTCTATGTTCTAGAGACCTCTCATATTACCTCTCAGCTGACCTCTCTGCCTACCATATTACCTCTCAGCTGACCTCTCTACCTACCATATTACCTCTCAGCTGACCTCTCTACCTACCATATTACCTCTCAGCTGACCTCTCTGCCTACCATACCACCTCTTTACTGACCTCCCTACCTCCTATACCACCTCTCAGCTGACTTCCCTACCTCCCATGCCACCTCTTTACTGACCTCCCTACCTCCTATACCACCTCTCAGCTGACCTCCCATGACCGTGAGAGGCCATAATGGAGTGTTTACGCTCTTAAAATCCAATTCAGGGAGGTTAATGACTTTTTAATTACATTAGTTGTAAAATAAAGGATCTGTCAGTTTAATAGCAAGCAATGAGAGGGGTGAGTGGGGGAGTATGGGAAGAGAGGGGTGAGTGGGGGAGTATGGGAAGAGGGGGGTGAGTGGGGGAGAGGGAGAGAGGGGTGAGTGGGGGAATATGGGAAGAGAGGGGTGAGTGGGGGAGAGGGAGAGAGGATAGGGGGATGGAGAGAAGGTTTGATGGGGTGGATGAAGGAGGGGGCTGAGAGGGGGGAGGGGGGCTGAGAAGGGGGAGGGGGCTGAGAGGGGGAGGGGGGCTGAGAGGGGGGAGGGGGTGGATGAGGGAAGAGAAGGAGGGAGGCTGGATAGGAGTAAATAGAGGAAAGGAAGGAAGAGAATGGGTGGAGAGAGAGAGAGAGAGAGAGAGAGAGAGAGAGAGAGAGAGAGAGAGAGAGAGAGAGAGAGAGAGAGAGAGAGAGAGAGAGAGCAGTTAGAACTAAAACACACACAAAAATCTTCCCGTCGAGAAATCAACAAACAGAAAAGACCTAAAAATCTTACAACAGCCACAACGAAACATAGAAATTCCACTTTTCAATTTAGCTGTTTAACAATATACCTCGAGCGTGTTGTTTTGGTTGGCACCTTGACCTCTTTCATGCAAGGCGAGGCTAGGTAGGGTTAGGGTAGGTAGGGTAGGGTAGGGTTGGGTTAGGGTAGGGTAGGGTAGGGTTGGGTTGGGTTGGGTTGGGTTAGTTAAGTTGGGCTGGGTTAGGTTAAAAAGACAAGGATGGGTTGGTTTGGGTTAAAACAGGCAGGTTAGGTTATCTACTGTTACTGAACTTCTTTTTATTCTAATTTAACTTTCTACACACATCACCTGTGCTGCCATATCTCACAAATGTTCAAAGTTACAAAAAATAAATTTCCATGAACACATATACAAAAAATAAAATAAATTAAAGTAGGTCTACAGTTGCATATAACAAATTAATTACCGAAAAATATATATATTAAAACCAGTTGGCCTATGTAAATTACCTATAACATAATTTACCGAAAAAATTTAATAAACAGACACTTCGTTATATATAATGAACTAATTAACGAAAAATAGATTAACATCAGAAGGCCTATAGCTACAAAAAAGTATTTCAATTATCGTAAGTAAAGTAAAATATAACATCTTGAACAAATATTTAAATACCATACCGTAAGATGTCCAAGTAGAAGACACCGACCAACGCCTGACACCACACCACACTATCTGGGCATCACTCACCCCAGGGCTTCTTAATGTCCTATTGTTCGTGGTCTTGTTATCGTCCAGCCAACACTCAAAACAAACCCTTAAACAATATTCCCCTTAACTTATCAGAGTATTTTGTAGGAGGAGTCACAATCCATACCCCGCTCCACTCAAACAACACACACACACGAGTCACGACAGAGAACACTTGTGACTACTAAGAACGGAAACTGGACTACCGTCTCACATACATCGTTTTCATTAGTAATAAAACAAAAAAATAGATCAGATTGATGGTAAACTTAAATATTCCTGTAAAATTACTCATTCCGTAATAAGGTAAGGACACGTTTCTTGGTTGTAATATAATAAAATAAATTAATACATATACTGAGTTAGAAATTATACCAACCTTGTTCACTCTATAACAACCTTGTGTGCCAGCGAAGAGTGTTAGACTGTGTGTATGAATGTTGTTGATGTGTATGTTGAGGTTAATGTTAAGCTGAATTGTGTAATGTATATGAATGGTTAATGCTACTAATGTTACTGTTATACTGAATGTTGTTGATGTGTATGTTGAGGTTAATGTTAAGCTGAATGTTGATGTTAATGTTATATTGAATGTTAATATTAATGCTATACTAAATTTTAATGTTACTGTTATACTGAATGTTGATTTTAATGTTATAATAGCAATAGTTAACGTTCATGTAATCAGTAAATAAGTAGATGCCGGTAATTGGCTATAATCTATTTCACTATTTTTTTCCCAATATATATCTCTGTTGTGTTTGTGGACTTGAGACCAATTATAACACGAAGTATATTTTTCCCATTTTCAACTAATCTGTATATTTTTTCATCATCTAAGCTTATGCAAATATAATTACTTATGTATAAAAAGATTTAAATTAATTATAGGCAAATATTGGGCTGACTTTTCCGGGTATACTTGTACTGCCTATGTATGATGTATTCCTGCAGTGTTTATGTATGCGTGTTGAGTCACTGTTTACTTCAATTTCAAATTTATGAATATCTATCTATCTATCTATCTATCTATCGATCTATTTATTGCGGTGAGTGCAGTACCGGCCATGCTGCCTCCACACTCTCCCGCTCTATCAGTCTGTCCACTAACTACTGTGAGCCAGCCACCTGTTGGGTATAGGACGAACTACTTCACCCTATTAATAACATGTAGTTCTATCTCTCATAATTGTTGATGGACTAATACATCACTAACCTCACTACTCGCTTCATTAACACATTGTAACAACAGAAAATCAAAATCTATAACAAGAGCAACTTATAGCAATTTAATTAATTTATAAGTATCACAACCTAACGAACAATGAAAATTTCTAAACAACTTTATGTCAAATGATGTTATTGACACTAATGAAAACACATGAGAAGATATATCAATTCAAGAGTTACAGTGTGAAAAATACAACAGACTCAAATTAGTTTTCGTGCGGTAATTAAAGTTAAATATTACGGTGTTTTTTTATAGTTACGAGGATATAAACTTTACATTTTATGAGCTAAAATAAAAATTAATGCAATATAAGGCTTACCGTTACTTAACAAACAGGAACAGTAACGTGAGGTTTGTTAGGTAAAAATGTTTGTTCGCTTTACTTGACTTGACACAATAAAGGGCGTAATGCAAGGGATATAATCTATGTACGTACAGGACAGTGTGTAATAATAATAATAATAATAATAATTAACGGTTTATTGAAGGAGCTTGGCAGCCAGAAGGCTGAAAATATACAGTTACATATTTGGGGAATGGGTTTCGAATTACAAATAATATACAAGTAACATAAGTGACACAAATAAGACATATAATAACTTAGATGGGGAAAAGCTCAAACTACAGTTCATTTCAACATAGTGACAGTGTTACAGTATTACAAGTTGTTGATAATTTTTACAATGGTTGGGACTGGGCTGTTCTTATAGCGATCAGTTCGTGCACGTATGGGCTGGATGCGGTTGTGGTGTCGAACAGCAATTCTCGGACAAGGGATCTCAGGTGGTAGTAGGAGCCGGTGTCGGGGATGGTGCAGAAGCTTCTTACCAAATTTGCAGATGAGGTCGTGGTGATGGTCAGTGAGAGTCGAAAGGGTCAGTGTGTTGAGCGCTTCTTGATATGTGGAGTAGGAGGGGGAGAGAATAATCTTGCATGCCCTCTTTTGTACTTTTTCTAGGTGTTTACGTTGTGTGGCATTTAGGGAGGAAGACCAGGTGGGGGAGGCATAGGTGAGCTTGGGAAGTATGAATGTTGTGTAAACACTGAGGAGCTCGTGTGCAGGAACTCCGAGGGACTTGAGTCGGCGGAGGAGGTGGAGACGGAAACTGGAGGATTTGACAACTTCATTGACGTGTGGTTTCCAATTTAGTTTGTTGTCTATGGTGACGCCGAGGAGCTTCGTGGAATCTACAACCTGGAGTGTGTTCGGACCTAGAGTAATGGAAGGAGGTGGGACAATGTCGGAGGAGAGGTTGATGTGCATAACCATGGTCTTGGTATGGTTGATGGTGACATGGTTGTTGGTGGCCCAGTTTTGGAGACTGTTCAATAAATCCTGAAGGGCGGTATAGTTGGGAGCAGAATTGTTGACGCTGATCCCAATGGTGGAGTCGTCGACATATTTCCAGCGAGCAGGGGTTTCTCTTAGGGCATCATTGATGAGCATAAGGAAGCAGAGTGGTCCCATCTTGGTGCCTTGGGGGACGCCACAGGTGAGTGACTGAAAGGTGGAGACAGCCCCTCGGAAGCGTACAGCTTGGCGTCGGTCACTGAGGAAGTCTGTAAGCCATGGTATGAGGCTTCTTCGAAGCCCGAGGTCAATAGCTTTGTTGATGATTATATTGTGGTCGACTAGGTCGAACGCTTTAGTGAAATCAATGAAGGCGACAGCTACAGACGTTTTTCGTTTCTCGAGATGGCGGTATATGTAATCGAGAAAGCTGACAAGACAGTGAGTGGTGGAGGAAGTTTTCATGTTGCCAAATTGCTGAGGGTGTGTGTGTGTGTGTGTGTGTGTAGTGTGTGTGTGTGTGTGTGTGTGTGTGTGTGTGTGTGTGTGTGGTGTGTGTGTGTGTGTGTGTGTGTGTAGGGTGTTACACACAATCAGTTACTTTTAATTAAAAACAATTAAGTTATTTATAATTATTCACATTCAAATGCTTAACAGTGTATAAAAATAGTACTATAAAAACCGAATGTAATATATCTAACTAATACGAAATGTTAACTCCATATATATGCCAAATAATAAATACGTTCAACAAATTATTAAACAAATTATCTAAACAACAAGAGTTCTTTATCCGTTGAGACACCAGAGAGATAAGACTTAGCTGAGCTCAGTTTCAGAGATTGTAGTTCCATTAATCCTTTCCGTTGATCATCCTGCATCAGAGTTTTATTATGCGTCCTGTACTGTACTACGTCCTGTACTGTGTCCTGTACTGCGTCCTGTACTGTGTCCTGTACTGCGTCCTGTACTGTGTCCTGTACTGCGTCCTGTACTGTGTCCTGTACTGCGTCCTGTACTGTGTCCTGTACTGCCAGACGATTTCCTTTAGCTTTGGGAACCTCCAGGAGCCAAAGAGTTAAAACCTATCTCGAATAAGAGGATCTTTTTCGATATATCAACTTATGAGAGGAACAAACTGCTCCTCCGTCAATGTGAGTGAATAAATGAGTGGATGAGCGAGTTAATGAGTGAGTGTGTCAGAGAGTGAGTTATTAAGTGAGTGAGTGAGTAAGATACATTTGAAGTACATATTAATATATTCACAAAAATAATTATCTACTCTATAAATGCATCTCCCGGATCAGTAAATATATAACCCTGACTCACTCACTCACTCACTCACTCACACCCAATGATTTTTTTTTACCTGCCTCCTCTCCACCTGCATTAGTCAGCTCAATGAACACCTTTCCTCACTGACTAATGAGAAAAAATTACCCCACGTCCCCAGCCCGCTCACACTACAGGTTCTTCACTACACCCCCAGCTTACCCTCGCCAAACACCTGTTCTCCCTTGATTGGTGCTACCTGGAGTACAGCCAAACCCACCACACTCACACAGCTCATGATTAATTACTGGTCTGAGTAAAATATCGATCATTTTTCATATTCATCTCAATGGCTGCCTGTCAAGAAGTTGGTAAGATGCTTTGAATACTTAATTTTACAGTAGCATTTGACTCTTTGGTTTGGTTAGGTTAGGTTAGGTTAGGTTAGGAGAGCATTTGACTCTTTGGTTAGGTTAGGTTAGGTTAGGTTAGGTTAGGAGAGCATTTGACTCTTTGGGGTTTAAAGGTAGAGTTTTAAATGACCATTATAATTCCTGGCTTTGGAATATAAATGTGATATATTTGAATACATTTTTCTAATTCCTCTCTCCTTGGTATTTGGGGATATTATTTTCTGAATATTTAAACAACACATCACGTTACTTACCTCCATCAACACCTGCCAACACCTGTCCTGCCTCTCACACACCTGTCAACTTTTCACAATCCCGCCTCACACACCTGTAAAAAAAATTATACTAGTCATGGTTTGCTACAATTGATAATGCAAAGGCCAGAGTTAAGATTGATATAAATGACAATTAATTAGACTCAAGCGTCGAGCTAATTACCTCATTAAGCTTATCCTAATTTATAGCCCAACAAGCTAATTAGAGTCAGTCGATTGTATAATGAGTCTCTATCGTTATACGTCTCTCAAGTGTAACGAGTTATGGCCTCGTTAATTATCTTGTGCTCACCTGTCTGTCTGTCTGTCTGTCTGTCTGTCTGTCTATATGTCTGCCTCTGCGGCTGTTGTTGTCTCTACTGTGAGTTTCTATATGTCTGTTTGTCCGTCTACCTGTCTGTGTCATAAGACGAACTGAATCCCACCAAGTTCAGATCATGTGTGTGACAAGTATATTACAATATCTACAGCCAATAAGGGAGACCCATTTCTCTATCCTGTATAAAGTGGAATTAGTGTAAAAGTTAAAGCGGCTCGCAGAAACATGACTACGGTCTGGTTAATTCATATTTTTTGGCGTAAATTGAATAATTATTTTTTTCAACCAATTATTAATCGATTATAATGATTGAAATAAAATGTTTATAAAATGGGATTAAAATAAATGCATTATTTTCTTTGCATGAAAATTAACAAAGAAAAGATAATGAACAAAATTAATGAACATTCTTTAATACTCAACAAAATTCTTTTCTAAATGTCCTAGGCGTGACGTCTTGATTCAGAACACTGTATCCTCGACTATGTCTCCAGTGCACAAAGAGACAGCGTGGCCGGTACAGTATCCGACAGCCTTCACTTCTACTGTTTGTAACCTAACCTAATCATTTACAGCCGAGTCAACTGGGAAGGTGATCGAACCAGCGAACTAACAACAATAGGAGGGTGTTGTAGCTACCCTGCGTACGATCATTCAAAAGCATACTGTACACTAGTCAGTATTATACAAAGTACACTCAAAGTAGTAGTAGTATTATTATTCAAGAAGGCGGTGTATTATTATTAAAAAGTACAAACACTTTACTGTCAATTTAAAGTATTAAAGTTGCAATATTATCCAAAGTGAAGTAGAGTCAATGTAGTATTATTAATATTATTCAGGAACACTCTGTAATATTGTTTAAAAATACTAACAGTGTAATATTGGTGAAGAGTATTACACAAACTGGCAAATATCCGCCGCATACATTTTATAACAGTATTTTGTAAACATGTAAGCTATGATAAAATGAACCAATTCCTAACTTGAGAGAGAGAGAGAGAGAGAGAGAGAGAGAGAGAGAGAGAGAGAGAGAGAGAGAGAGAGAGAGAGAGAGAGAGAGAGAAAATACCATTCCAAATGCTAGGAATAAAATATTTTCATTAGAGTTTGTCATTTTAGGTAAACTATTAACTTGACCTTAAACAATTGAAATAAACGTTAGTGGCAGCATTATGTATTCTGCCGTAATAAAAGATTTCTTGTATTTTAAATTTATTTGAGGTTTGTGTTGAACAAATTGCAGTTTTTTCCGAGCAAATTGATGTTGTACACAGTAGGGAGAGAGAGTGAGATATGTTTTTTTTATATTTGCGAGAAGGAATCGTACTTTTGTGAGAGAGAGAGAGAGAGAGAGTGTGTGTGTGTGTGTGTGTGTGTGTGTGTGTGTGTGTGACCTTATGGTACCGCCAACACCAAGAATTAGTGTACCAGTATTTTAAGGTGTAGGCCATTCTGTACCTGTAATGACATTTCTGAAAAAATCACTAAATAAAATTGTGTTCTGTAAATCGATATGTTAATTGTGTTTCTAGTTAGGTAAGGTGTCACATTACACATATAACACACACCCAACACAACACACACCCAACACAACACACACCCAACACAACACAACACACACCCAACACAACACAACACACACCCAACACAACACACACCCAACACAACACACACCCAACACAACACACACCCAACACAACACACACCCAACACAACACACACCCAACACAACACACAACACAACACACACCCAACACAACACACACCCAACACAACACACACCCAACACAACACACACCCAACACAACACACACCCAACACAACACACACCCAACACAACACAACACACACCCAACACAACACAACACACACCCAACACAACACAACACACACCCAACACAACACACACCCAACACAACACACACCCAACACAACACACACCCAACACAACACAACACAACACAACACACACCCAACACAACACAACACACACCCAACACAACACAACACACACCCAACACAACACACACCAACCCACCCAACACACACACACCCAACACAACACAACACACACCCAACACAACACACACCCAGCACAACACACACCCAACACAACACAACACACACCCAACACAACACACACCCAACACAACACACACCCAACACAACACACACCCAACACAACACACACCCAACACAACACAACACACACCCAACACAACACACACCCAACACAACACACACCCAACACAACACACACCCAACACAACACAACACACACCCAACACAACACACACCCAACACAACACACACCCAACACAACACAACACACACCCAACACAACACACACCCAACACAACACACACCCAACACAACACAACACACACCCAACACAACACAACACACACCCAACACAACACAACACACACCCAACACAACACACACCCAACACAACACACACCCAACACAACACACACCCAACACAACACAACACAACACAACACACACCCAACACAACACAACACACACCCAACACAACACAACACACACCCAACACAACACACACCCAACACAACACAACACACACCCAACACAACACACACCCAACACAACACAACACACACCCAACACAACACACACCCAACACAACACAACACACACCCAACACAACACACACCCAACACAACACACACCCAACACAACACACACCCAACACAACACACACCCAACACAACACAACACACACCCAACACAACACACACCCAACACAACACACACCCAACACAACACACACCCAACACAACACAACACACACCCAACACAACACACACCCAACACAACACACACCCAACACAACACAACACACACCCAACACAACACACACCCAACACAACACACACCCAACACAACACACACCTAGCTGCCTACCACCTGAGTTTTTTTACTTAATCATTACCTGTCCTTATCGGGTCTTAGCATCATGAAGACGTCCTCTTATATTCTTCCCCCAATTATCTGTCAGTTTTCTATACCACCTATATATAATATATATATATAATGATATCTTAATGTTGTATATAGACCAACCCATCAACCACGCCCGCGTCAGGAGGCTCGCTACAGGTGACTCAACAGACCGTAGTTAAAGTCCTCAAGTGAATAATCTAGTTTGCCACCCGAAGGAGTTGTGCCCGACAAGTTTACTACCGCGGCGACAAGAACCACTCTACTCTGTCGGTTCTTTTGTACACTCTTACACACTTTGTTTTTCTGTCACTTTTTGCGTCGTTAATATCGTTGTGGTGTGTTTACCACAGGCGAACATTCAAGGTACCAGTAATTGAAAGGTTAGTCAGGTGTCTTTGAGTGTGGGGGTAACAACAACAACAACAACAACAACAACAACAATAATAATAATAATAATAATAATAATAATAATAATAATAATAATAATTAACGGTTTATTGAAAGAGCATGGCAGACAGAACGCTGAAAATATACAGATACATAATTGGGAATGGGTCACTTAATTGACAAATAGTATACAGGTAACATGAGTGATACAAATATGATATATAATAACAAGGTGGGGAGGTTATACTACAGGTCATTTCAACATAGTGACAGTGCAAAAAAGTCAGATTGGCAGGGAGTGAACACACTGGTTGACTACGAGTTGTTTATAATTTTTACAATGGTTGGGATTGGATTGTACTTACAGGGATCAGTACGTGCTCGTATCGACTAGATGCGGTTGTGGTGTCGAACAGCAATTCGTGGACGAGGGATCTCGGGTGGAAACAGGAGCCGGTGTCGAGGATGGCGCAGAAGCTTCTCACCAAATTTGCAAATGAGGTCATGGTGATGATCAGAGAGAACCGAGAGGGTCAGTGTGTTCAGCGCTTCTTGATATGTAGAGTAGGAAAGGGAGAGAATAAATTTGCATGCCCTCTTTTGCACTTTTTCTAGGTGTTTACGTTGTGTGGCATTTGGGGAGGAAGACCAGGCAGGGGAGGCATAGGTGAGCTTGGGAAGTATGAATGTTGAGTAAACACTGAGGAGCTCGGGCGCGGGAACTCCGAGGGACTTGAGTCGGCGGAGGAGATGGGGACGAAAACTGGAGGATTTGACATTTGTACCGTCGAGTGTTTTCCAATTTCATTTGTTATCAATAGTGACGCCGAGGAGCTTGGTAAAGTCTACAACCTGGAATGTGTTGTGGCCCAAAATAATGGAGGGAGGTGGGACAAGGTTGGAGTAGAGATTGATATGCATAACCCTGGTCTTGGTATGGATGATGGTGACGTGGTTGTTGGTGGCCCAATTTTGGAGACTGTTAAATATATTCTGGAGGGCGGTGTAGTCGGGAGCCGAGTTGTTCACACTGATCCCAATGGAAGCAGAGCGGTCCCATCCTGGTGCCTTGGGGGACGCCACAGGTGAGTGACTGAAAAGTGGAGACAGCTCCTCGGAAGCATACGGCATGGCGTCGGTCACTTAGGAAGTCTGTAAGTCATGGTATAAGACTTCTCCGAAACCTGAGGTCGATAGCTTTGTTGATGATTAAAGTGTGGTCGACTAGGTCAAATGTCTTAGTGAAGTCAATTAAGGCGACAGCCACAGATGTCTTGCGTTTTTCCAGATGGCGGTATATGCAGTCGAGAAAGCTGACAAGAGAGTGAGTGGTGGAGGAAGTTTTCATATTGCCAAATTGCTGAGGATCTATGACGCCTGCAATATCAGCATAAGCCCAGTCAAAAACGAAACTTTCGCAGATTAAGCTGGGTATTGGGGTGATGGCAATGGGTCATATCTCATTTAAGGATTGTGAGCTGGTTGACTTGGGCACTGTTGACACATATGAGGTATTCCAGTCAGCTGGGCATCTTGCTTGGCTGAGAGAAGCATTGATGATGGAGCAGAAGGGCTTAGCTAGTTCCGGGGAGAACTCCTTGTAGAGTTACATTGGTAAGTCAATGGGGGTGGTAGAGCGTTTCAATTTTAGTTTGTCCAGACGTTTTGCTACTTCAAATTCTTCTACTAAGTCAGTGGGAAGGGGGCTGGTAGGTAAGCAGGGAGAGTGGTTGTGTCAAGCCGGGGGAGCGTCTGGCATATAGGAGCGAAATGGTTATTTGATTGCTCAGCTGCGTCAACATTAGTGGGATGGCTAAGGAAGGGGAGGGGGTGTGTCTTATTGCTTAGTCCACAGAGTTCTTTAAGCTTACCATACCATTGACTGTTGTTGGTCTGCGTCAGGTGTTGCAGCTTGGTTGGGTAGTGAGACTTCTTTACAACGCGTATTTCGCGGATGACTCGGTTGCGAAGGGACCTGTAGCGGTTGTGGTCATTGAGATAAGAGGCTCTGTCTCTCTGTTGCATAAGTCTTTTGATCCGAGGTGTGATCCATGGCAAGTCAGCTGGGTTTAATCTGACGTACTTCTCAGGGAAGAAGTGGTGGTGGTGGTGTAATTTATCCATTTAGTGTCTACGTCATCCACACTTAGTACTTCAGTCCAGGGATGTGAACTATCCACTGCCTCAAGAGACGCACTGCAGAGTCAGTAATCGGCCTTAAGTCTTGATGTCTGGTCTCTACACATGGCTGGTTTTAGGGGATGGAGACCAAAACACTGATAGCTGTGTGCTACACCCGATAGGAGACATTGGTTGAGGTGGTTAGTATTGGTCCGCTAAATCAGTTAAAACAAGGTCAAGGGTTTTCTGATCGTGTGTAGGGAAGTTCACAGCGTGTGATAGCAGCAGCTGGTCCTCGATATCAGTGGTGTCAATTTCGTTATAATCCCCACATAGTACACCTGGGTACCTAACTCTGAGGTGGTAATGAGGTGATTGATAAGAATGTGTCTGTATATGATAGAGGCAGGGTGAAACTATGGTCAAGTTTCTTTACGCCATTTGCCTCTGTCTACCCAGCAGTAATTGGGGACCTGGATGCTAATCGATTTGCGGATCGAATTCGGGGGTAATGGTTAGCCAGTGCAGTTGGCGAGTTGTCCGGTATTCTCGGACTATTCCTTGACACTGGGTCATGCAGCTCGTTAACTCAGGGTGTGGTTGTTGTGTTGACGACAGCTTCTACACCTTAAACAATCTCACGCCTAGGTGGTCCTTGGGCCGGCCATCCTCGTTACACAAGGGGCAACCATTATTATTATAGAGGCAGTGTGTGTGTGTGTGTGTGTGTTTAAATCACTGAACATTTTAACAGACAAAACGAGCTACAGACATTAAGTGAGCAGTTAACTGTTTCAACAATGTGTATTATTCATCCGTCCCTTCATTACCTCTCCTCCCCTCCTCTACCTCCTCCCTTCTGTCCCTTCACTACCTCCCCCCCTCTTCTCCCCCCCCCCTTCTGTCCCTTCACTACCTCCTTCCCTCCCCTTTACTACCTCCCACTCCCGTCCCTTCATTACCTCTCCCCTTCCTTTAACTCCCCCATCTTCCCCTTCACTTCCTTCCTCCTTCCTCTCTCCCCTCTCAACAATATAAGGAATGGCCCTATTAAGGCTCTTAGATCCATTATCGTTACAAAAAACTCAACAGCAACAAAAACAACAAGACGCAAACTACATAGTAAAACTCACATACGCTCCAGTTAGATTAGGTTAGGTTAGGTTAGGTCAGGTTAGGTTAGGTTAGGTTAGGTTAGGTTAGGTTAGGTTAGGTTAGGCTAGGTTAGGTTAGGTTAGGTTAGGTTAGGTTAGGTCAGCATTACGGTAAGTTAGCATTATGGTGGTTAGGTTAGGTTAGGTTAGGTTAGGTTAGGTTAGCACTACGGTAAGTTAGCATTATGGTGGTTAATCGTCAGGTGAGAGGCCAGGAGAGAGGGAGCGCAAATCTTCAGGTGAACCCCAAGATTTTGGTCCTGTTCTCACCTGTGTCTTTGTCCCTCAAGATGTAAATACACAAAAGCGTTTGGAAGGTTTGTCTTTCATTTTTCACATATGAAAGACAAACACGAGCGTAAAGATCCACCTAAACGTTTTATTTACAGGCCAACGTTGCACGACTCTCAAATGTTTCAGAGCTTTGTTTACATTCCTCATGAGGCGGTGTTGACCAAGATCACTCGCTTAAGTGTATTATCTGAATTAACCAGAGAGACATTTACGGTGTTTTATGGTAAAGGAATAACACACTCCAGCTCCAGCCTGTGTTTTACGGTAAAGGAATAACACACTCCAGCTCTAGCCTGTGTTTTACGGTAAAGGAAAAACACACTCCAGCTCTAGCCTGTGTTTTACGGTAAAGGAATAACACACTCCAGCTCCAGCCTGTGTTTTACGGTAAAGGAAAAACACACTCCAGCTCCAGCCTCTGTTTTACGGTAAAGGAAAAACACACTCCAGCTCTAGCCTCTGTTTTACGGTAAAGGAATAACACACTCCAGCTCCAGCCTGTGTTTTACGGTAAAGGAATAACACACTCAAGGCTCCAGCCTGTGTTTTACGGTAAAGGAATAACACACTCCAGCTCCAGCCTGTGTTTTACGGTAAAGGAAAAACACACTCCAGCTCCAGCCTCTGTTTTACGGTAAAGGAAAAACACACTCCAGCTCTAGCCTGTGTTTTACGGTAAAGGAATAACACACTCCAGCTCCAGCCTGTGTTTTACGGTAAAGGAATAACACACTCCAGCTCCAGCCTGTGTTTTACGGTAAAGGAAAAACACACTCCAGCTCCAGCCTCTGTTTTACGGTAAAGGAAAAACACACTCCAGCTCTAGCCTCTGTTTTACGGTAAAGGATAAACAAACAGCCTCCAAACTACACAAAACAATTTTCTCATTTTCGTACTTGTTTATAACTTAAGCCAATAACTCTTGAGAGCTGGAGTAGTTCCGTCATGGCCTTGCCTAGTATTATGTTCATAAGACCCTTTTTTTCCCATTCCAGTTATATGGGGATGTTGAAGATTAGGGTAGGTTAGGTTAGGGTAGGTTAGGTTAGGGTAGGGTAGGTTAGGTTAGGTTAGGGTAGGTTAGGTTAGGGTAGGGTAGGTTAGGTTAGGTTAGGTTAGGTTAGGTTAGGGTAGGGTAGGGTAGGGTAGGGTAGGTTAGGTTAGGGTAGGTTAGGTTAGGTTGGGTTAGGTTAGGTTAGGTTAGGTTAGGTTAGGTTAGGGTAGGTTAGGTTAGGGTAGGGTAGGTTAGGGTAGGTTAGGTTAGGTTAGGGTAGGTTAGGTTAGGGTAGGTTAGGTTAGGGTAGGTTAGGTTAGGTTAGGTTAGGTTAGGTTAGGTTAGGTTAGGTTTTCCATGAAGTGTTCATTTATGTCTTGCGATGATCTACACGATCATCTTTGGCCAACCAGAAGTTTCCAAATGAAAGAAAACATAAAAGCTATTGCTCTTAGACAATTGTCCTTGTTTAGTGTAACACACACACGTGTATATATACAGTATTACGATCAAAGTATCGCACAGTCAACATATTATGATGGTGCTCACTGAGGCGTCTCCACCCTCACGCTCAAGTGACCCTTGAGTGGCAGTCGAGAAAATCAGGTCAAATGATTGCCTAAAACTCCACAGCCCGCAGCGGCCACCACGAAAAATATGACCATTTTCATTCTGCATTCATAAGCGCAAAATGAACCCAATAACAAATTCATCGGTAAAATATATTATACATTAATTTATTCTACACGTGAGATAGTCATTAATTTATGAATATCTACAGATGAATTACAGTAATTAATATTTATCTACAGTTGAGATAGTAATTACTGTACGGCTATCAACAGGTGAGAGTACTGGTAATTAACACACGGCTATCAGCAGGTGAGAGTACCAGTAATTAACATTCGGCTATCAGCAGGTGAGAGTACCAGTAATTAACACACGGCTATCAGCAGGTGAGAGTACTGGTAATTAACACACGGCTATCAGCAGGTGAGAGTACCGGTAATTAACATACGGCTATCAACAGGTGAGAGTACCGGTAATTAACACACGGCTATCAGCAGGTGAGAGTACTGGTAATTAGAACACGGCTATCAGCAGGTGAGAGTACCGGTAATTAACACACGGCTATCAACAGGTGAGAGTACCGGTAATTAACACACGGCTATCAGCAGGTGAGAGTACCAGTAATTAACACACGGCTATCAGCAGGTGAGAGTACCGGTAATTAACACACGGCTATCAGCAGGTGAGAGTACCGGTAATTAACACACGGCTATCAGCAGGTGAGAGTACCGGTAATTAACACACGGCTATCAGCAGGTGAGAGTACCGGTATTTAACACACGGCTATCAGCAGGTGAGAGTACTGGTAATTAACACACGGCTATCAGCAGGTGAGAGTACCGGTAATTAACACACGGCTATCAGCAGGTGAGAGTACCAGTAATTAACACACGGCTATCAGCAGGTGAGAGTACCGGTAATTAACACACGGCTATCAGCAGGTGAGAGTACCGGTAATTAACACACGGCTATCAGCAGGTGAGAGTACTGGTAATTAACACACGGCTATCAGCAGGTGAGAGTACCGGTAATTAACACACGGCTATCAGCAGGTGAGAGTACCGGTAATTAACACACGGCTATCAGCAGGTGAGAGTACTGGTAATTAACACACGGCTATCAGCAGGTGAGAGTACCGGTAATTAACATACGGCTATCAACAGGTGAGGGTACCGGTAATTAACACACGGCTATCAGCAGGTGAGAGTACTGGTAATTAAAACACGGCTATCAGCAGGTGAGAGTACCGGTAATTAACACACGGCTATCAACAGGTGAGAGTACCGGTAATTAACACACGGCTATCAGCAGGTGAGAGTACCAGTAATTAACACACGGCTATCAGCAGGTGAGAGTACCGGTAATTAACACACGGCTATCAGCGGGTGAGAGTACCGGTAATTAACACACGGCTATCAGCAGGTGAGAGTACCGGTAATTAACACACGGCTATCAGCAGGTGAGAGTACCGGTATTTAACACACGGCTATCAGCAGGTGAGAGTACTGGTAATTAACACACGGCTATCAGCAGGTGAGAGTACCGGTAATTAACACACGGCTATCAGCAGGTGAGAGTACCAGTAATTAACACACGGCTATCAGCAGGTGAGAGTACCGGTAATTAACACACGGCTATCAGCAGGTGAGAGTACCGGTAATTAACACACGGCTATCAGCAGGTGAGAGTACTGGTAATTAACACACGGCTATCAGCAGGTGAGAGTACCGGTAATTAACACACGGCTATCAGCAGGTGAGAGTACCGGTAATTAACACACGGCTATCAGCAGGTGAGAGTACCGGTAATTAACACACGGCTACCTACAGGCAGCAGCATTATATAGAGTTGTGGGGAAGGTCTGGTTGGACACGGAAAAATATAAAGCCGGAACCATTTAGTGTTCCTTCCGGCCAACGTCAGGGGCCTCTGGACCACATTGGTGAACTCATGCACAATTTTGCACTGACAATGTGGACATCACTGTGGTTACAGGGCCGCTGGTGAACAGCAGCGTAGAACCTACATTTGGAAAAACGGCGAGCTACAGCCAGTGGGTCAGGAGAGATCGTCAAGGGGTGGTGGGTTGAGGTGTGGCTGTCTGTTTCAAGGAAGCACTTCAGGTACAGGTCCTGGAAGCTGATATCCCAGCGTGGATGGAAGCACTTTTCTTTCTCTTTATCCTCGCCGGTGACGCTGCTCTCCTGCTCTGGGCTCTTTACTGCCCCCAATGGAAAGGAAGTGAACCCCTCGACTTTCTGACGGACCTCCTTACCCGTCACGACTGTCAACACGTCATGATCAAGGGGGACTTGAATTATTATCTCGTCCAGGACAACCTCCCGGTGGTTCAGGGTCAACTGACCTGCAGGATGGTTCCGTCCGATGCTACCAGCTGGGACAGGTAGGTAGTTCGGACCAGTGCGTGATCCTGTCCCAGGTGATGTTGGGTGTGGCGCGTGATGAGGCCACCACTCGTACCATTTGGCTCTGGAACCGTGCTGACTGGTCCTCCATGATCTGCACGACATGGGCTGGGACAAACTTCTTCTTGGTGGTGTAGATCACAAGGCTGAAACCTTCACTTCTCGACTCTTGGATGTACAGCAGCTTTACCTACCACACCGCCGGTACATCACCAAACCCACGGACCAGCCCCGGTTTGCTTACCGTTGTCGACTTGTTGCAGAGGCCAAGTATGCGGTGTGGGTGAGGTACAGAAGGAACCCGACCCGACACAACAAATACGTGGACCAAACTGCCTGCAGACAAATGATTGCCACCAGTAAGTGGGCCATATCACTGTTATCTGTGGCCAGCAAGATATTTGAGAAGCTAATCGCAGAGGAAGTGTGTCTCCACTTTGACCACCACAGTCTGCTGTCTACCAGGCAGTTTGGTTTCAGATCATCTCGGTCCACCTCAAACCTGCTGCTGCTCCTCTCCAGAGACAGGCAGGATGCGCTGGACAATGGTCTGGACACCCTCGTGATCGCCCTCGTTGTTAGACCGGGTGTGGCACAAGGGCCTCCTGCAGAAGCTTCGAGTGTGACGTGGTGCGCATTTTCACCTACCAACGTGCACCCCCATCCACGGACCAGCTCCTCCTCTTGGCAGAGTACCTGCGAGGGAGGACCCTCAGAGTCGTCGTCAACGGTCAGACCTCCTGAGACTTTCCAATAGAGGCGTCGGTCTCTCAGGGATCTGTTTTGGGACCGATTTTATGGAACGTTTATTTTGACGACCTCCTGCAACATATGTCAGTGGTATCAGCCTACGCTGATGATTGCACCCTATCGTACGCTTATCCCCGCCAGGATAGCTAGAGAGCAGTCCGGAGGATAAACCAGCGAGCGACACTCCCAGCTAACTACGCTGATTCTTCTGCGAACTGACTTAAGCTGCTGTCACACTAGAGTTTCTACCCAGAATAAATCCACCGTAGCGTTGATTTTTCATCGAACTCCTCAAATTGTCTCTACAGCGACAACTTATTTGTTGTCTTAAGTGGGACGACAAGGAGCATCTGAAAATCCACGCTACGGTGGGTTGAAATTTGCTATAGAGAGTCTATTGTATTAACAATATTGACAACGCTCTTATTTTTTTTTAATAATGTTAAAGTGAACACAAAATATAAAAAGTTTATAGCAAAATACGAGCAAAAATGTCATAGAAAATAAGAATATAATAAGAACAAGAATACAGCACGACGGATATTTGGGTCACTGCTGTAAACAAACATTGCTTGGACGCGACATTGCTATAGTGTAATAAACGCTCCATAATACATGTTATAGTGTTAGATGATACTGTACCTCAACACATCACACCAATCATACACACAACACGAGAAGAAAAACAATACACATTTATTATACACATTCATACATTAACTTACCAACAATAGGATAAAATTACACTCACTAGAATCGCTATAAAAAAAGTGTCTTAAAATATGGTCTGATATATTTTCTCTGTTGCCTTATCTCATTAATGGCAGTGCGTGTGTAGGTGTGGGGGCGGGATAGAGTGGGTTGGTGGTGGGGTGTGGGTGGAGGGGTAGAGTGGGTTGGTGGTGGGGTGTGGATGAGAAGTTTGGTGGGTAGAGTGGGTTGAAGGTGGGATGGGTTTGGTGAGGGTTGGGGAGGGGGGAGATTGGTGGGGAGGGTAGGCTAGAGGTGGGGAGTGGGTGGGTGGTGTGGGTAGAGGTAGGGTGGGTTGGTGATGAGGTGTGGCTGTGGTGAGGAGGAGGAGGGTGGGGAGGGTTGGGGATAGGGTGTAGGTTGAAAAGAGGAGAGGAAATGGTCTAGAGATGGAGAGGAGGAGGAGGAGGAGGAGGAGGAGGAGGAGGAGGAGGAGGAGGAGGAGGGGGGAGGGGGAGGAGGAGGAGGAGGGCTGTTTTATCCCCTGGTATGTAAATTACAGCTGAGGAACACTAATGAGTCAGCTGGAAGCCTCCCGCTAATCCCCACTCAACACCTCCCTCCTACCATCACCACTCAACACCTCCCCCACCCAACACCTCCCCCACCCCCCACAGTCATACCTTCACCACCATTTATTGCCTAACTATCCTTAATACAAAAATATCTACCCAAGCTGAGTTAGTTAAGCCGCAGATCTACAGTATGCGGCATTCACTGACTCATAGTCTATGTCTGCGACTGTTGTTGGTTTAGGGACTGAAGAACTTGTTCCTCTGAGACACAGCAGAGAAAACCTGAGCAAGGAGTGAAGATAGGAGACACCTCAACCAGGCCACGACGTAACTTTTGGGTTGGTGCTTCTGTTCTGATAACACCTCAGCCAGTCTGGCGTAGAAGCACCTTGCACTTGGTCCCACTCCACCCGATGATGTGAACACCAGAGGAGTGAAGTTCCCTTGGTCCACGTTCTGGATTCTCTCTGCATATTCGGCCAGTGGATCGAATATCCTGATAACAAAGAAGGTTCGCTGTCCCCTCGCCCAGAATCATGGAGCACTAACGTCCACTGAGGCTAAGTTGGTTATGTTGGCAGTCCTGTGGGTGAAGCGCCCGCCATCCAGTGGGAGGAGGGTCGGTTCCACAGTGCAGTTGCGACATATCTTCAGCATATTCGCTGTGAGGTCCCTTACATTGTCTTGACCCATGCAAACGAACCCTTCCTTTTTATACACCATGGGGTGGTTGATATCCTAAGGACGTTTCACACACACACACATTGAACGGGCATGCATGCCTTCCACTGGCCAACTGTACCTTAGTGCAATGGCATGTGTGAATTCTTGTTTGTTGAGGCTGAAACCTTTTGCTCTTATCGGTAAAGTTGTTAGCTAGTTTGAGGCACCTGCCTCCTGTGCTACCTCTACTTTTCTCTTCACGACCAATGACAGTTGTTGCATCAATTGTTGAAGTTTTCACTTTGGGTGTGCTGCCGTTCTGCCGTAATGGAACGTCAAAATTTGTGTAGTTCGTTGGTGTCTACATCACTTGAGGCATTTTGAGCTATGTGCTCAGAGAGAGCTGCCGTGAGCTTGACAGAGTTCTGATGTTCAGGAGCAGCAAACTCCTCCGGGTTAGTGATACCCATTTCTCCTTGCCTCGGTGGTAGTGCAAGGACTGACCTTTCTACTGGGGTAAGGTGGTGGATTTTCACTTGTGTTGGAACAAATGCGTTCCTGAAAGCAACGAGAAGTACGGCCTCACAATCGCGCTGTTCACATATCTTTTTTTAGCTCTATACAGCTGAACATGCAGGTTTCGGAGTCTGCCAAAGGCTTGAGATGCACATTTGATCCGATGTTGAATCTCTCCATCGAAGTTCAGGGTGGTGGACAGGTGGGAGCCGAGATACCGAAAGTGGATAACATTAAAGAGGGGAGTACCGTTAAGATGGATGGATGGTGGAGGTACGTACATTCATCTCAAGGCCGAAGTGTACATACGCACCTGTGCATGTGTTCAGGCTCTCCTGTAGGAAGAGTTTAGTGTAAGCAACAAGGGTGAGGTCGTTTGCTTACTGAACTTCAGTAATGGAAGCTGCCGACACCTTTGTTCTTACCTGGAGTCGTCTTATGTTGAAAAGACCCGTCACCCGGTACTTGATGTCCACCCCACCGGCTTAACTGGCACTGGCACGAGTAAGGAAGACAGCCAAGAAAATGGAAGAGAGAGTTAGTGCCAGTACACACCCTTATTTTACCCCCGTTTGAATGGGGAAGAACTCAGACTGGGTGCCACACACACACACACACACACACACACACACACACACACACACACTCGACTTTGACCTTTGACCTGACTTAACCTAACCTAAACTTACCTAACTTTATCAAATCGTAACCTAACTTAACCTAACCTAACCAACCCTAACCTAACCTGTGTGTGAACAACAAAACCGCTGTGTCTGCGTATACAACAGACCCAATATATGTATGTGTGTGTGTGTGTGTGTGTGTGTACGTACTACAATACCACCTGTGTGTACAAGCCTCTACCTATGTAGCACTAATTTAGCAGTAATATAAGCGTTGAAAAATTAGTAAGACGTCCTCACATTAAAAATGGCTAATGCCGTTGTAATCCAAATTAATGGGGAAATTAACATCAGTCCTGGAACCATTTACGGAAAACAAACGCCCGTTAACTAAAGGGAGAGGGGAGAGGGGGGAAGGGGGGACACATGGTAATTACGTAAAGGGGAGGGAGGAACATACTCCCATTAACAAAACGGGTGGAAGGAACTCATTCAGGACTCTCGCAGATAATTAAAGGTTGAATACTGAACACCCAAGAAATATTTAACATGATATAAACCTTAATTAGCAGGTGTGTTGTACCAGTTAACTTAATGGAGACACACTACACCTGGACACACAACACCTGGACACACAACACCAGAACACACAACACCTGGGCACACAACACCTGGACACACAACACTTGGACACACAACACCTAGACACACAACACCTGGACACACAACACCTGGACACACAACACCTGGACACACAACACCTGGACACACTGCACCTGGACACACAACACCTGGACACACTACATCTGGACACACAACACCTGGACACACAACACCTGGACACACAACACCTGGACACACAACACCTGGACACACAACACCTGGACACACAACACCTGGAAACACAACACCTGGACACACAACACCTGGACACACAACACCTGGACACACAACACCTGGACACACAACACCTGGACACAAACGGTTAATATACATACTCTAAGTCATTAATATTTTGGTATTAGAGTCGTGTTCTGGTCATATTTCTCATCATAAAGGCCACAGTTTGGAAAGTCTTTGGAAGTTATATAGAATCTTTCACTCTCTTTTTCTGTCTAATTTCCTCCTTCTCTCTCTCTCTCTTTCTGTCTAATTTCTCTCTCTCTCTCTCTCTCTCTCTCTCTCTCTCTCTCTCTCTCTGAACTAAGCTGATTTTGCCCCACAGGACTTGGCCTCAGCACAGTTCATCATCAAGGCATCTCCCTCAACAACGTGGAGCCAAGAGGTCATCAGCATTCAGTTAGCGACGCCTCGACACTCCTAACTTTATGTTAATTAGTTTTTAAGGTAATTTAAGTGTGATGAAGGTGTTGGAGACGAACTTCTTACTGACGCACACGACACACACACATACATACATACACACGCGTACACGCCATACATACATACATACATACTTGGTACCCCACACACGAGCGGACACAAAAGAATATAAGAATGGAGGAAACTGCAGTCCTGTTTACACCCAACCCCTATTGCTCATATACCCATCCAGCCTCTGTTTGAAGCTACCCAGTGTATTCGAGTTAATGATGATGTTTGGTAACTTGTTCCACTCATCCACTACTCTATTTATCAACCAATGTTTACCTATCTCGAGCCTAAATCTAAATTTGTCTAATTTAAAACTATTGCTACGAGTTCGCTCTTCGTTGGATAGTTTGAGGACCTTTGTAATATCATCTTTGTTTAGACCCTTATTACCCTCTTATGCTATGGGAAAGAGATGTCCCTTATCACCTAACCCTATCGTTGAGGGCCATTTCAGGGACACATTACTCACCAACCCTCCCTCACTCACCTAACCAGCCTCCCCCACATTTCCTCATTCACCTTTCTACCCTCTTCCACCCTCCCTCACTCACCTAGGGCCTCCTTCTGCGTCGGTGAATCCTATTGTACTTCTGCAGCCTTGGAGGGTAAGGGAGAGAATGTTGTTTGAAGTGGTGAGATCAGCCCCGAAATGCCTCGATGTGCATTGTGGCGCACCAGAGAGGGAGGGAGGAAGAGAGGGAGGGAGGGAGGGAGGGAGAGAGAGAGGGAGGGAGGGAGGGAGGGAGGGAGGGGGAGAGAGAGAGGGAGGGAGGGAGGGAGGGAGGGAGGGTGAAGAAGAAGCCATCTGGGGTGGGGCGCTGGAACTCACCACCTATCAACTAATCCTATTTATCACCTACCATCCTCACCTACCACCACACGCCACCTACTCTATGTTACTACCAACTACAGTAGAAGATGGTGATGATATTTTTTCCCATTTCAATGTGACTATTTATGTCACAAAATAGGTCAGTTATCTTTAAATACGAGACAAGACCCATAATAGGTGGAAGTTTTTTTTAACGCCAAAGTAAAAAAAAATAAAATTAACTGACAATTTTTTTTTTCATTCACTTTAAAAAAATTACAAAAAAAGCGAAAACATTTATACAAGAGAGAATCACTTCCCCGCCATTGAGCTTCGTTACCAATAAACATCGTCCACTTTCAGCGTTTTAGTTTGATTGATAAATGTCATCTACTGAACACGATTCCTAAAAAATAAATAAATGTTTATATATGTAAAATTTTATTATTTTATAACCTGTTTTGAGTTCAATATCGTTTAATTGGTTACGTTAATCAGCTCAGCAAACGCCTTTACTGGATTAACTAATTAAGTACTCATAACTACCCCTTGACCTCTCTTGTAAGTTCATTTGATACACAAGCCAAGACTCTCATTGACAAGGTAGAATAAACAAGGTCACTCCACCACTGACTAGATCTTAATAACATATGTCTTCACGAGGCTCACAGCAACACAATAAGCGACATGCAAACACTGTGAGTTCCTCCTTGTAGCCTCTGGGGGTGAACTATTATGTGTATTGGAAGGAACACCTAGTGATTAACCTGCGGCAGGTGTACAACTATGCGTCATGAGAGAGAGAGAGAGAGAGAGAGAGAGAGAGAGAGAGAGAGAGAGAGAGAGAGAGAGAGAGAGGACAGTTCACGTCGTGTTCCTCCCGTTAACTGCTCCTTTACTCAATTGTTGTTTAAGTTAAATAATTCGTTCCTTTTGATCCAAGGTTGCCTCGTTCCTTCACTTAACGTTCCGTCGTTCGTGTGGTCACTCGTTCCACACTATTCCCCTCCCCTCAGTCACCATCCCCCCTTCTCTCCTCCTCCCCCTCAGTCACCAGCCAGTCCCAGCACGAGGCACCGCTCTGAGGAATTAGCTGAGAGCTGTGTGACGCTGCCATCCATCACCAAGACGGATTCCTCTGTTAGCCACCACAAAGAGGAGGAGGAGGAGGAAGAAGATGAAGAAGAAGAAGAGGAGGAGGAAGAAGAAGAGGAGGAGGAGGTTATAGACGAGAGGGTGGGGAATAGGAAGAGGTTATAGTGCAGGAGGAAGAAGAGAGAGGAGGAGGAGGAAGAGGGGGTAGTGGTAGTGGTGGTGAAGGAGGAGATGGTGACGGGGGTGGTGTTAGTGGTGGTGGCAGAGGAGGAGGAAGCCGTGGAGGTCCTAAAATATAAAGAACAATAGTCATTGGTCAACAGGTCATATCATCACTGGCGGCTGTTCAGGTAAACATCCCGAGATGACGTCATTACTCCTCCTTTGATGAGATACAATGTCAACAAATCAATGTGGTGTGATTACTAAACATGGAGCCGACTCTTCCTTATTTCAGGGGAGACTTTGGCGATACCTTCTGGGGAGACTTTGGCGATACCTTCTGGGGAGACTTTGGCGATACCTTCAGGGGAGACTTTGGCGATACCTTCTGGGGAGACTTTGGCGATACCTTCTGGGGAGACTTTGGCGATACCTTCTGGGGAGACTTTGGCGATACCTTCTGGGGAGACTTTGGCGATACCTTCT
>CAUDMG010000334.1:1100000-1120000 GCA_958450375.1 Homarus gammarus
CCGGCCACTAACTAAGCTTATCATCAATTCTTACTTCATCCTCGTTTCCTTAATACCTCTCTTAAGAAGGAAGAGAAATAAGAGATAATAACAAAATATACGAGAACTGACCAATAACTTGAGGAGAGAAACACAAAGATGATTAACTGCACGAGAATCACAAACTGGAAGACACAATTGTAGGATTTGTCTTTAGCAACTTGAAATTTACATCACAAACTAAAATAAAAACAAATAAGTAAAAACATATTATTTATAAACAGGTCAGATAAAAAACTAACGGTAGAGGTATAATTGTTTCAGTCAGGTATAAACCCCAGCTTAAAGCACATCTAATATTTTATTCTCACGGCTGACTACTTTATGTATACTGTCTGACTACTTTATGTATACTGTCTGACTCTTTATGTATACTGTCTGACTCTTTATGTATACTCTGTCTGACTCTTTATGTATACTCTGTCTGACTCTATGTATACTGTCTGACTCTTTATGTATACTGCCTGACTCTTTATGTACACTCTGTCTGACTCTTTATGTATACTCTGCCTGACTCTTTATGTATACTGCCTGACTCTTTATGTATACTCTGCCTGACTCTTTATGTACACTCTGCCTGACTCTTTATGTATACTGCCTGACTCTTTATGTACACTCTGTCTGACTCTTTATGTATACTCTGCCTGACTCTTTATGTATACTGTCTGACTCTTTATGTATACTGCCTGACTCTTTATGTACACTCTGTCTGACTCTTTATGTACACTCTGTCTGACTCTTTATGTACACTCTGCCTGACTCTTTATGTATACTCTGCCTGACTCTTTATGTACACTCTGTCTGACTCTTTATGTACACTCTGTCTGACTCTTTATGTACACTCTGTCTGACTCTTTATGTACACTCTGTCTGACTCTTTATGTATACTCTGCCTGACTCTTTATGTACACTCTGTCTGACTCTTTATGTATACTCTGCCTGACTCTTTATGTATACTGCCTGACTCTTTATGTATACTCTGCCTGACTCTTTATGTATACTGCCTGACTCTTTATGTATACTCTGCCTGACTCTTTAAGTATACTCTGCCTGACTCTTTATGTATACTGCCTGACTCTTTATGTATACTCTGTCTGACTCTTTATACTCTGCCTCAAATATTTAATGATGAACGGCCTTAAAACACAACCTCTGATTTTGAACTTCTGTACCGTATTATATCACCAGGTGACTTAGGGAATATATGTATCACGAACTCTTATTAATTTGTTGTTATTTAGACTTGTGGGGAGGAGAAGAGGAGGAGGAGGAGGAAGGGGAGGGGGAGGGGGAGGAGGGGGAGGGGGAGGAGGAAGAAGAGGAGGAGGAGGAGGAGGAGGAGGAGGAAGAAGAGGAAGAAGAGGAAGAAGAGGAGAGGAGTGTGTTCACGTGTGGGAATATTCTCGTCATTTCGGATTTATCTGTTTAAGTTGTGGTCTAACCTAACCTAACCTAACCTAACCTAACCTAACCTAACCTAACCAACTTAACCACCTCTAGAAGAATCTGGGGTGGTTAATCTTAAGGTGATCCTTTTAAGCTCTACATTCTAAAAAAAATTTAAGTTTTGTTAACGATTTTATACTTAACTCTTATATAATAATAAAAATGTAAAGTGAACATATTAAACAAAAATACTAATATTTAAACAAACAAACACAAGACGTTCTGCTACTCTATTTTTTTTAGTTCCCATTTAGTGTCGTGTAATTATTATTTTTTAAGAAAAGATCAAACTAACTCATCTTGATACACTGTTGTTTTAAATAATGAAAACAATAAAAGTCTGGGATTGCTTTTCACCGAACACAAATTGCTTCGCCTTCTCCCTCAAAAACTGCGAGGAAATGTGTTTGAAGGAGAGGAATAACACTCCAGCCCAGAGCAATTTATCCTGAAGACTGACCAACGAAATCCACCGAGAATTATTTTTATTTTAAGACAGATGGTAACTGTTGTAAAGTCTGCTGTGTATAGTGTGTGAGGCTCCGGGCGAGAACAAGATAAGCGGAAAAATGGCTTGAGATATTTAGTTATGGTTTAATAAAATTCTAACCTTCTTCTAAACTTTAATGGCGTTTCTGACTTTGATATTTTTTTTTCACTTTCATTCTCGCCTCAGGTGTTGCTGCGGTGGTGCTATAATGGCGTTTGAATTTTCTTTAATATTTTATAAAGTGGAAACAATAACGTCTAAGAATTATCCGTTGGTTATTTTAGTGAGAATTTTGTCTACTCTACCGTCTGGCACACGAGACGATGCCGGCAGCTGGATCAGCATATCGTACTGGTCAACATTTACTTTGATCTTACCTACAACTATAATCAACAAAATAAACCTTAATATTATTTTGAAATCCATCACTTATCATAACAATGACTGAAATTTGTAACCAAAAATAGAAAAAGCTGAATTACTGCGGCTG
Organism: Homarus gammarus; assembly: GCA_958450375.1. NCBI lineage: Eukaryota > Metazoa > Arthropoda > Malacostraca > Decapoda > Nephropidae > Homarus > Homarus gammarus. The sequence continues at coordinate 1,102,466 of CAUDMG010000334.1, forward strand.
GTCTGGTAATGGTCGAATTTCCCTCAGTGGGTTAGGTTAGGCTAGGTTTAATTACGTTAGGTTAAAATAGGTTTAGTTAGGTTAAGTTACGTTTAGTTAAGTTAAGTTCGTTTATGTTAGGTAAAGTTATAAAATTATTTCCATTCTGATATAAAAATTTAATATACTCCATCAACAAGTTTCATCAGTTGTTTACGCTAGCCAACAAACCATAAGAATAAAACAGATGAAGAAAAACCACAACAGAAGACGACGGCTGTTTCTGACCACCTGAGAAACACCTTTGATAAATTATATGCTCAACCTTACATAACTCTCCCACTCCTCCTCGCCTCATGACTCTTCTTCCACCTCCTCATCCATAACTTATCCTTCATCTATTCTTATTTCTTCACTCTTCCTTCAGCCATCCTCTCTTCCTTCCCCCCACTCTTCCTTCATCCACACTCCCCTTCCCTCTTCCTTCATCCATCCCCCATATTCACCCGGGTCTTGCTCCTCCTTTCTCCCCTCACACCACCACTCCCTTCATCCTGCTTAGTCCTTATCACAGATATTTTCCTCCCGTCATCTTTTCCTCCCCCAACACACCGCCCAAAACCAACTCATCAGCTCCTCATTTCGCCAACATTTCGCTGTTAAAAAAGTCAAGATGCATCACAATCACTGCGCCTCATCTGTGCGTCAAAATTAGCAGAGAAAAATTTTCAACATTTGTTTTGTCAATTCCTCTAAAAGAGAAGAACCTTTGATGTTTCCAAGCGATGGATCCCGGAGGAGAGTCTATATACCGTGATATTTGCCTTCACGTATGACTACCGAGTGCGGGGCAAACACGGCTGCCCTCACCGCCACCTACAGTACACCTGGGCAGCCGTCTAGGACCACGGTCGCGACACGAAATTTAAGTGTAGTTACAGTACAAGAGTGGGGATGCCAAGGAGTGAACACACGTAATCTACAAGATACAGGCGCAGGAATAATTACAGGTACAGATCTAGGTCCTGGTGTAGGCACAGGTCCAGGTTCAGGTGTGAGTACAGGTTCAGGTGTAAGTACAGGTCCAAGTGCAGGTGTAAGTTTAGGTACAGGAACAGGTGCTTGTGTAAGTACAGGTACAGTTACAGGTGTAAGTATAGGAGCATAGGTACAGGTGCAAGTACAGGCCATTACCACATGAATAAAGTTGGCTGTTGTATCATCTGTGTGTGTGTGTGTGTGTGTGTGTGTGTGTGTACAAAACATGCAAGGGACGATAAACACGTTCACATCAGCAAATTAGAGAATGATCTGCCCGATGCTTAAGAATGAATTTATTTTGCGTGTTAGAAGGTCGAGTAAGGTCATGGCGTAACGGACACTAGTATAATGAGTCAAAGGTCATATGAATGGCATGTTAGGTCATGTCAGAGGGGAAGGGACATAATATATCACAGGAAGGTCATGTAAGGTCATATAGATTACGTCAGAATAACAAAATAAAAAAAAACACACATAATACCATGGAAAAACTGAGTACACTTATGTTTAAATCGTACTCAACCTTACCTGCGTCACCCTCAGATAGATGATGCCAGGTATTGCTTAAAGTGTCCACGAAGTTTCAACCATAAATATACCTTTTAATAAATAAGCTACACAATACCAATACGACTCATACATCATACACTGGGTGGGGAAGTATGAGCGTTGTTCTCCTACACAGGGTAGTAATAATAGCTTCCTATTTAACTAAAGTGGTGTGATCAGTGCCAGACACACCAGGTGCATTTACTTGGCACAGTTCCATTCCGTCACACACCTACACCAACAGTGCTTCCCAATCGTGCTATTTTATGTATAAATAATAACAATCTATTGTAGTATGTCATAAGAAATCACTGCAGGTAATTCTGAGTTGTGGTAGTTTATAATGGGTAATGTAACGTGTAGAGCGACAATCTCTTTCTCTTAACCATAAGGCCATGGATAAGACCCCCCCCCCCCACCCCACCCCCCCACACACACACTCACACGCACAGAAGACCACGACGACGACACCACAAATAATATTATCATTAAGTGCAGAGACTCGTCTATGATATACTGTACCTGAGTGACCGTGGTCCTAGACGGCTGCCCAGGTGTACTGTAGGTGGCGGTGAGGGCAGCCGTGTTTGCCCCGCACTCGGTAGTCATACGTGAAGGCAAATATCACGGTATATAGACTCTCCTCCGGGATCCATCGCTTGGAAACATCAAAGGTTCTTCTCTTTTAGAGGAATTGACAAAACAAATGTTGAAAAGTTTTCTCTGCTAATTTTGACGCACAGATGAGGCGCAGTGATTGTGATGCATCTTGACTTTTTTAACAGCGAAATGTTGGCGAAATGAGGAGCTGATGAGTTGGTTTTGGGCGGTGTGTTGGGGGAGGAAAAGATGACGGGAGGAAAATATCTGTTGAATAGAAAGAGTCGACGATCGAGGAGAGACTGGGAGGAGGAGGCTGGGGAGGCTGGGGATATCGGGAGGAGGTCGGAGCAGCTGGACTGAGAGGTAAGTAGAGATGAGGAAGGGGTAGGAGGGATAGGAGGTCGGAGAGGGGGGGGGGGTAAGGGTGAGAGGCGGGAGGAACCTCTGGATTCAGAAGTCAGTGGAGACGAGAAGAAAGACGAGGGGCGAAGAGAGGTTGGGAGGAGGGAGGAACTCTGACTGGTAGGTTTGTAAAGAATAATGAGGTAAAAAGGCGTGAAGAATGATGGAGAGATAACTGACTGACTGACTGATGACTGACTGACTGACTGACTGATGACTGACTGACTGACGGGGTAAGTGAGTGTGTTAGGTGAAGATAACTGCGGGTGTTACCTGTCCGCTAACCAGAGACAATTTCTTCGTCTTGCTCCTATACCTGAGCTAAGGTGTCCGCTAATGAGAGAAGAAAAATGAGCTTCTTAGAAACCAATTTTAGACGCGTGAGATTGAATGAAGCAGGGTTTTTCATTCACTTCACACACACACACACACACACACACACACACACACACACACACACACACACACACACACCAACCTTAAAATGGCTTGTAAATATAAAACTTTCCATCGTTACTGATTCATATTCGTAAAAGTAATAGTTTCCGAGGAACTTTATCCCACATGAAAATAGAATTCCCGGAATAAGTTGACTTCTGAGGGAGAGAAGTTTATGGACACCAAACTAAAGAGATGGTTAGGTTGAGGTGAAGTTAGGTTAGGTTAGGTTAGGTTAGGTTACACTAGGTTACATTAGGTTAAGTTAGGTTAGGTTAGGTTAGGTTAGGTTAGGTTAGGTTAATGATAGAGAGGTAAATACGTGCTCGGATTTCCCGTACTAAAAGATGCCTGACTGACACCACACACTAACAACCATACACCGACTCAAATACCAAGAGATATTTGACGCCATATAACATAATACTGAGGGGGAGAGAGAGAGAGAGAGAGAGAGAGAGAGAGAGAGAGAGAGAGAGAGAGAGAGAGGATGTTTAACTATAACACAACTAAATGGCCCAATACGTCAACTCCAATCCTAACATAAGAGACTCCGGCAACAAGACCTGCCAGCCACCACACACATCTTCATCGCACGACTCGACAGAACTGTTTAATTAATGGTAAAGGAACCAAAGGAACGATCCAATAACCAGAAAGGAAAGAGAAAGAGAATGATAAGGGAAGCGATAACACTGATTAACATTCTTACTGAGTAGAACGGAAGAATGATTGAGTTGACGCTTTGCCAGAGGTATGTGTGTATGTGTGTGTGTGTGTGTGTGTGTGTGTGTGTGTGTTTTCAGAGTCGTGTTCATACTTGTCTCCATCATCTTCATCTTCGTCCTCATTATCGTCTTCATACTCGTCCTCATCGTCATCCTCATCCTCATACTCGTCCTCATACTCGTCCTCATCGTCGTCCTCATCGTCGTCCTCATCGTCGCCCTCATACTCGTCCTCATCGTCATCCTCATCGTCATCCTCGTCCTCATACTCGTCCTCATACTCGTCCTCATCGTCATCCTCATCATCGTCCTCGTCCTCATACTCGTCCTCATACTCGTCTGCTCTATCTGTGGGGTTCCTAAATTCAGCCATTAAATCTTGTTATGTTTGTCGAGTTAAAATAAAGAGCTTCTAAAATGGCTGAGAAAGACCAAGAGGAGGAGGTTCTTCTTCCTTTCTCTTCTTCTTCCTCCTCTTCTTCATTCTTGTCTTCGCCTTCTTCTTCTTCTTCCTCCTCCTCTTCTTCTTCTTTCTTGTCTTTGCCTTCTTCTTCTTCTTCCTTCTCTTCTTCTTTCTTGTCTTCGCCTTCTTCTTCTTCTTCCTCTTCTTCTTCTTCTTTCTTGTCTTCGCCTTCTTCTTCTTCTTCCTCTTCTTCTTCTTTCTTGTCTTCGCCTTCTTCTTCTTCCTCTTCTTCTTCTTTTTTGTCTTCGCCTTCTTCTTCTTCTTCTTCCTCTTCTTCTTCTTTCTTGTCTTCGCCTTCTTCTTCTTCTTCCTCTTCTTCTTCTTTCTTGTCTTCGCCTTCTTCTTCTTCCTCTTCTTCTTCTTTCTTGTCTTCGCCTTCTTCTTCTTCTTCTTCTTACAGATCCGCAGCAAAGAATAACTGAGGTAAAGAAATTGGAATAAAGATGAGGAAGAAAATATAAATTCAAAAAAATCGATAAAACTTGATGTAAATTAATAGAAATAAAAGACTTGAAGGAGGAGATGAAGGAGGAGATGAAGGAGGAGATGAAGGAGGAGATGAAGGAGGGGATGAAGGAGGAGATGAAGGCGGGGGAGATGAAGGCGGGGGAGATGAAGATGCAGACGCAAAAGGTGACGCAGACGCAAAAAATGACGCAGAAGGTAGACGTACAAGAATAAATCTCTTAATTATACAGGATAAACAGACTACATAGTGAAGACACGAACAAAAAAAACACACACTCGCAATCTCCCTAATAACGAATGAATAACGAATACGGTAAAGCAACGTAGACGAAGATAAATGAAATAGTAAATAACAACGGGTCTTCCATTCTCGCCTCTCCTCACCCTTCCTCCCCTTCCTTTCCCTCCCCCTCCCTCCCCTTCCCTTCCTTTCCCTCCCCCCTCCCTCCCCTTCCCTTCGCATCTGCCTCCCTCCATCTATCATCTTCCCCCTCTAGAATATAATCCAATAGAGAAATGCTGAATTTGGGCTCCGTCACACACACACACACACACACACCCACACCCACACACACACATACACACACACACACACACACAGAGGTAAAATGGTTGCACATATTTGGCGTCCAAGATTCGTGAAGATAAATTTTGGTTTATAAATAACAGAATAACGTTTTTGTCCTCTCTCACAGCGTCGACCTAGAAATAAACTGAGAGAGAGAGAGAGAGAGAGAGAGAGAGAGAGAGAGAGAGAGAGAGAGAGAGAGAGAGAGAGAGAGCCACGAATATGCTTTCTAACCACACACCACCAGAGTATACACCAGTACTATGCGTTATACTCACACACCACAGCAGACACCTACACCACCATACACCACAACAAGCCGGGAGCCATATTCTGCCTGTGTGTGTGTGTGTGTGTGTGTTGACAGCGGCTGCACACAGTGATCATGCTACAACATTTACCCATCTGCTGTTCTCACTGGCTAGATGGAAGCACATCAAACATATTACTGGATATTAGAGCCACCTGGGGGTCTCTCTCTCTCTCTCTCTCTCTCTCTCTCTCTCTCTCTCTCTCTCTCTCTCTCGCCTAACCTAACCTAACACTATGATGGTCTTGAGAATGTTGCAAATTAATGGATGAAAATAACCAAGACTTGGGCTTTAGTGTTGCATGCAATGAACAACAGTGTCAAATGTGACTAAATTTACTTCCAACAAATATCGGACTGGTGGATGTATGTAACGTATGAGGGATAAATAATGATGATGATGATGATGATGATGATAATAATGATTAATAATAAAAATAATAATAATAATAATAATAATAGTGATTAATAATAATAATAATAATAATAATAATAGAGTCAATGCAATAATACTAAGTTTATTCTTTAACCTTAGGAGGGAAAGTTAGGCTTGAAGGTGTGAGTTTTGAAGGTTGGAGGCGAGAAGAGGAGGAGGAAGAGTTGGAGGCGAGAAGAGGAGGAGGAGGAAGCGTTGGAGGCAAGAAGAGGAGAAGGAGGAAGCGTTGGAGGCGAGAAGAGGAGAAGGAGGAAGCGTTGGAGGCGAGAAGAGGAGGAGGAGGAAGCGTTGGAGGCGAGAAGAGGAGGAGGAGAAGGAAGCGTTGGAGGCAAGAAGAGTAGGAAGCTTCGATTGGACACGGAGGGAGGCAATGACAGTCGGGGAAATGGGACACTGACGAGAACAATGGTGGTGAAGTGTGTTGGTGAAGGGTGACGGTGGTGGGGGTGTAGTGGTGGTGGAGGGATGGAGATGTTGGAGGGGGGTAGTGGTGGTGGAGGGAGGGGTGTAGTGGTGGTGGAGGGAGGGAGGGGTGTAGTGGTGGTGGAGGGAGGGAGATGTTGGAAGGAGGTAGTGGTGGCGGAGGGAGATGGTGGTGGGGGTGTAGTGGTGGAGGGAGGGAGGGGTGTAGTGGTGGTGGAGGGAGGGAGGGGTGTAGTGGTGGTGGAGGGAGGGAGGGGTGTAGTGGTGGTGGAGGGAGGGAGGGGTGTAGTGGTGGAGGGAGGGAGGGGTGTAGTGGTGGTGGAGGGAGGGAGGGGTGTAGTGGTGGTGGAGGGAGGGAGGGGTGTAGTGGTGGTGGAGGGAGGGAGGGAGGGGTGTAGTGGTGGTGGAGGGAGCTGGTGAGCGTTAACCCTCAGGAACGCGGTATATAGCGATCCTTTCCTAGGAGTAAGTCTGTCACAATGAAGCTGTTTTATGTAAAAAGTCATCATCTAACTTAACCTTTATCTTGGCAGACAATTTTTTCCAACAGTTGCATCGTCTCATATGTGTGTGTGTGTGTGTGTGTGTGTGTGTTGTAAACCTCTCAAAGATCAAAGCGTCTTTTAAGTACAGTAAAGTGGAGGTAACGAAAAAGAAAAACATTCCTTTTAAGTTTTTTTGTTTTTTACTTTGAAGATAAAAAGTAACATGAGTGTCCCTGAGGAGATACACGACTTTGAACTACTCTTCTGCGACCAGCAACCACCAGAAGAATAACTGCAATAATCTGTAATTTATGTAACTACACCATCAACCACCCACCTGATGGAAGGAATAAAGACAATAATATGTTGTTTCTATTAAGTATTGCAAGGCATCTCTAACTCACCCCGGATATAAGCGTTCCTGACTTTTGTCGAACTAAATTCTTCAGAACAAAATATTTCACTTTTATTCATACCCTCCTTTTTCTCTCTCTCTTTTTCCTCCGTCATTCTTTTCTTTCTCTCCCTCACTCTCAATTATTCTCCATTCCTCTACCTGAAAAAAATGGTCGAATTTTTATGGTAAGAGATACTAGAATTTGGACACCCCCTTCCTCGACTAACACGATTTTAATATTTTACTTGTAGCTGGTGTCATGGCGGAACATCCTGTATACTGACACTAGGGACATCACACACATTTGCCAGAGGTATACGTTCTAGAAATAATCCCCCTCTGAAACACCCCATGACCCCCCCCCCCCCCCCCCCCCCACCACTGGAACATTTATGACCTTATGACCTGTACACGGATCAGAACATACTACATATATCATCTTCAGCTCCTATATGGGATCCATCGGTTGTTGTTAGGCAGCCTCTACAATTTACAACCCTTAGAGGAACTGACTAATACCAAACATAATATTTTTCTTCATTGACGCTATACAAGACTGAACAAAATTATGATAAAATGGACACCTACGATTATTTTTCATTGTCTTCTTACGATTTCTTATAAATAGTCTAACTTCAACTGTATTATGATGGTAAGTACTCATATATAAAGCCATTTATTTATTAGTGCTCATAGTTTAACGAATTTGTTGGTTTATATTAAGTACATTTTCTATCTATCTATCTATCGTAATTTTTAGAGGGCGATAGAATTGCATACACATATACCACTAAATCTCTAACCCATTTTAGATTTCTTTGTTAATTTTAAAGTCAATAGTAATCGATTTATTGACCTGATGTGAGGAAATAGATTATGTGGAATGTGTGGAGGGCTACATCTAGTGCGGGAGGGGCGGCGGGAGCGTCTTTCCGGTATGCTGTCGGGATAACACGAAAGTATTAATACCTTTTCGTGTGGTGCTCCTCCAAGCGTTACGGTGTGGAGTGATCGTCTCCCATGTGAGGGGTTCGATTTAGCACTTTTTCAGGTTTGTCTTAAGACTATCCTTATACCTTTTCAGTTGCCCGCCGGCGTTACGTTTACTATTCGTAACGTGACTGTAAAGTAGCCGCTTTGGCAGTCTACTGTCGTCCATGTGGGTAACATGGTAGCCTCGATGCTCCTACAGTTGGTGTCAGCAAGAATACTGGCATTTGTTCTCTTGTCTTCCCAGCGAACTCGGGGGATAGAACGTAGACTGCGTTGGTGGAAGATTTCGAGTGCCTTGAGATGCCTCCTGTATGTTCTGTCCAATATGCAAATTTCTACACACATACATTAAATATCTCTCTCATCATGTTTCTCCCCAGCAGACCACAGAAGAACTCGGTCACTCAGCCTACACGTGTCGTAAACTACTACCAACCAATTTACCATAAACTTCCCGGGGTTTTTCTTGGCCAGAATTCGTGAAAGGAGTTTGTCGGGTGTTTTCTTGTGTCGGGATGCGTAAATTCTCAGCACCTGTGTAAATTCTCAGCTTCTCGAGGGAAGTATATTTCTGTATTATAGAAATGCAGATTTTTTCGATTGTAAATGTAGGAGACCACCTGGGATTTAAGCGCGCGCGCACAAACACGCTCACAAACACATACACACTATAGATACACATATACACAAAAGATACACACAATAAACTTACACACACACACATACACGCACAACAAGAGACACACACAAACACACACACACAGGAAATAGCACCAACACGCAAACTCCTTCTGTAACTAACAAATATTTAAATTACATTGTTACTGCCCTCATAAATCATCTTAGACAGTCTAATAATAACGTATAATAACATGGTCTTAATTAACGAATATACCTTTATATTTGTTGTTATGGTATCTATATGGGGACGGTACTCTGACTTATTGAATTATAATTATTTTTTATATTATTATTATTATTATTATTATCATTATCATTATTATTATCATCACCGGTATCATTAACACACACAGGAAAGGCAGAAGCAAACACAAGAGTCTGCAACTTCAAGGTCGATAATCACACACGACTATTGTTCCATTAATTAAACCAACTTTTAATTAAGGATGAAATGATTTTTATCTAAGAATCGGAAGTTAATTATGTTGACGTCGTCTCTCTCTCTCTCTCTCTCTCTCTCTCTCTCTCTCTCTCTCTCTCTCTCTCTCTCTCTCTCTCTCTCCTCCACTCCACACACTCGTTTTCTTTCCTTGACTCTGCTTTCAGTCTCTCTTCTTTAATCTTTCCTTCTCTCCCTTCATCCCTTCTTTCCTTCCCTCTCCCCTACCCCTTTGTCCTCTCCTCTTCCATCCTTTCCTTCTCTAACTCCTTTCATCTATTCCCTCCATCTCTCTATCCTCTCCAGCCTTTTCTCCCTCCCTCCCACCTTCTTATCAACAATATTTAAAACTTTAACAATATTCAGGTACCCCCACCCACACTCACCCCCACCTACGCCCACCCCCCACCTACGCCCACCCCCCACCCCCACACACCCCCACCCCCACACCCCCCCTACTCTATTTACCTTGGTTTACGGTCACTGTAATTTTGCCTAAGAGCTAAAAAAAGTTTCCAAGATTATTTTAAATACGATTAATTTCTTTTCTCTCTCCTGCCTCCAAGACGGTACACAGCCTCCCCATTGCCGCCTTACCTGACTCTGTGGTTATGTGGTGGGTGAGTTGATATATTTTGAAGGCGTTAATTAGTTGAGAGAGAGAGAGAGAGAGAGAGAGAGAGAGAGAGAGAGAGAGAGAGAGAGAGAGAGAGAGTACAAAAAAATAATAATAATAATAATAATAATAATAATAATAATAATAATAACGTTTTAAGTAAAGTACAGAAAATATACTAAATCAAAATAAATAGTACGTAATTATTTTTTTAATGAAATAGGTGAATGGTTAATAAAAGGAAACATTTAAGGCGATGAAAACAAAAGACAGTAGACCAAAATATAAAAGAGGATAATACACAAACAGACACAAAAGTAAATAAGTAAATAATTAAAAGAGTAAATTATGACAACAACAACGAGTGAGGGTATATAATAACCAAGTCTTCAGTGTTTGTGTCTGTCTGTTATTTTATCTTTAAATATAAATAGATGTTGTCTGAAAAATATAACTAATACATCGATATTATAGTTGCTGTCTCGTTATATCTGGTTTCGATTCACAATATAAATCAGAAGTTATGTGTATTTAAGATTGAAAAAATGGATACGGAAATTTGTGTTGACTTTTTGTGCAAATCTCTGTAACTATTTTTTACGTGTTTGATTGCAATTAACAGTTAAGACTTATGTGGCATTATGCTTGAAAATAAAGAAATGGGTGAAGAAAATTTGGGTGTATATTTCGATAGAATTTCCTGTTTAACTACACAAAATAGATGAATAAACCTTTACATATAGGTATTTATAAAACATTCGGTTATTGACATTTTTTTTTTCTAATGAACCTCTGTTATTATTCATGGCAGATGTTCGAAAAATTCTGTACATATTTACTGATGTTACAGCTACTAACTTTCCAAATTTGAGTCTAAATGAAAATACCGTTTATATATTATGCTTCTTGAGGTTTGATTGTGTTTAGAACTCTTACGTCGGGAAAGATTTGCTGTAGTTCCAATTGTTCTTGGTCTTTGCCTAAACTTCTTTCTAGGATCAAACTCGGCTGACACAACCCAGTGCTCACTGCTGCCAACTTTTGCTGCAATTAGTTTAATGCTTCTGTGAGGATCGAGTATAGTTTTCATGCCTCTTTGATCTAGATACCAAGTCTTTTTAGGTCGACCGCACTCATGAACAGTGCTTAAAGAAATTGCTAAATGGATCAGCCTTGACAAACGGATGTACGGACATTCCAATACCTTGGTTATCAAGACCGAATATGAGAAATATACATAATTTAGTTAATGACTAATATAAAAGAAGAGTAAAAGAAGATAAGAAGTCTCACCAGTGATAAGAAAAGAAGGCGGTACATTAAACGAGTCACGTGAACATTAGGCACCACAGTTTATTTCCCTTTAAGATCAACTACTAACGCTGAACTCAACTAAACTCAGCTCATGCTTGACTCAACTCAACTGAACAGAACTAAACCAAATTAAACAAAACAGAACAGAACTAAACTCAACCAAACAGATCTAACCTGACCTAAACTAACATATCCCTGCATCACCCCTAGGAGAAATAGACTGAGGTGTCTAATCCCCCACGTGATCTAACAGAAAAGTGAACAGATTACAAGGTAGACTGACAAGATGATTCCACCAGAGATAACAATGTCTATAACAAAAAAAATAATTCCAACATCAGAGAATCAATCACTCAAGGAGTTATCTTCATGTGTGAAAGTTGGCGACCACGGCCCACCACTCCAAACGCCATCGAGCTGGGGGGGGGGTTTTTATCAATTTCTTCCAGATTTTCCACCTCTCAGGGACCACAGCGTATAATTTAATTCATCTAGCCAAGTCTCTGTCCTCCCCTGGCCCTTCTACCCACATTGTTTATCCATTAATATCTGTAAACAGTATACTCTTATCCCTAAGTATATAGACAAGAAACTATATTTCCATATTATATATATTTTTTTAGTATTTAACTCATTGTTCTTGTCAATTTCAGTATTTCATTCGTTTTTGTTCTTCTGTCAGCATAAGTTATTTTCAGTATTCCTTAAACTGTTCTTGCCAATCTCAGCACAGCCTTCATTTCTCTATCTATAATTAATTTCAGCATATTTCTCGTTCCTGATAATCTCTTTACCTGATTGTCAGTATAACTTATTTGCAGTATTTCAGTGTTCTTGCCAGCCTTCTGTTGAGCATGACAGGATAATGATGTGTGCTGGTGAACTAATATAACGCTGTAGTAATGCATAGATAATATATATTTTTGTTAATATCGAGTATCAATAACTTAAGTTTCCATGAGTGAGTGAGTGAGTGAGTGAAAGGTGATAAGTGAGTGAGTGAGTGAGTGAGTGAAAGGTGATAAGTGAGTGAGTGAGTGAATTAGTGAGCGAACGAAAGCTGATGAGTGAGTGAGAGGTGAGCGAGTGGAAGCTGGTGAGTGAATTAATATAAATTTTGCCATTATAGATGAAACAATAATATCTCTAATGTAAATAAATCATAAAAAATTGTACCTACTACCAAGATAATGGAAACAAAAAACAAAACAAAAAAAACAGGTAAATTTTAGATGAAAAACAATAAAAAAAAAACAAGTGACGATCAAACCAAGTTAAAAAAAAACACAAAAACTAAAATAAATAATAATTTCAAATAAAAAAACAAACACAGGGAGATCAATCGACCCCCCCCCCCCCCGAGAAAACAACAAACAAAACAACAACAACAACAACAACAACAACAAACAAACAACAAACAAACACTTAAATCTAATATGAAAAAATTAAATAAACATGAAAAAATCAATGGTATGTATGGTGATTACAGGAGTACACACACACACACACACACACACACACGGATCCTCTTCACCCACACTGCTCTCCCCCCCTACGGCTCCAACCCTATACTGTACATACCCTTTCAGTGGATCCTTACAGCGTGAAATCTAACTTCACTCCCCGGGGGATGTGGATCATTTTGCTAGCTCGGGGAAATGGGTGTTGTGATCCTTCATCCATGGTACATTAGGCAGCAGCAACCAACGAGAGGCTGGGCTACACTATTTATTTTCGTCAACACACACACACACACACACACCATTGTACGGTGGGGAGGGACATAATATATTCTTCGTTATTTCTCTATTTTATTATCTTATTAATACATATGTGTAAGAGATATTTTGTCTTTTATAATATTATTGTTTTCTATGTCTTTTCTGTTTCTCTTTTCTTTCCTGTTTCTCTTTTATTTTCTATATTTTCCCCAAGTCTTTATTTCAGTTTTTTTTATCTTCTATATCTCACTTTTCTTTCTTATTCTTTATTTCTTTCAATGTTTTTATTTATTTTTTCCTCTTGTTCTTTCAATATTTATCTGTGTTTAGTTATTTAACCGTTAATATGATCTTAGGGGAATCTTCTAAACAACACTTTTAAGTACAGTTATTTATTAGTTAATTGAATGACATGAATACATTAATAAATCATTATATTGACGTTATTAGACAATGACTCCCGGACACAAACATGAAATGGATAACTTCCCACGGTAAGTAACTTATTACGGTCAACCTGCGTCTTATTACGGTCAACCTGCGTCTTATTACGGTCAACCTGCGTCTTATTACGATCAACCTACGTCTTATTACGGTCAACCTGCGTCTTATTACGGTCAACCTGCGTCTTATTACGGTCAACCTGCGTCTTATTACGGTCAACCTGCGTCTTATTACGGTCAACCTGCGTCTTATTACGGTCAACCTGCGTCTTATTACGGTCAACCTGCGTCTTATTACGGTCAACCTGCGTCTTATTACGATCAACCTGCGTCTTATTACGGTCAACCTGCGTCTTATTACGATCAACCTGCGTCTTATTACGGTCAACCTGCGTCTTATTACGGTCAACCTGCGTCTTATTACGGTCAACCTGCGTCTTATTACGGTCAACCTGCGTCTTATTACGGTCAACCTGCGTCTTATTACGGTCAACCTGCGTCTTATTACGGTCAACCTGCGTCTTATTACGGTCAACCTGCGTCTTATTACGGTCAACCTGCGTCTTATTACGGTCAACCTGCGTCTTATTACGGTCAACCTGCGTCTTATTACGGTCAACCTGCGTCTTATTACGGTCAACCTGCGTCTTATTACGGTCAACCTGCGTCTTATTACGGTCAACCTGCGTCTTATTACGGTCAACCTGCGTCTTATTACGGTCAACCTGCGTCTTATTACGATCAACCTACGTCTTATTACGGTCAACCTGCGTCTTATTACGATCAACCTGCGTCTTATTACGGTCAACCTGCGTCTTATTACGGTCAACCTGCGTCTTATTACGATCAACCTGCTTCTTATTACGGTCAACCTGCGTCTTATTACGATCAACCTGCGTCTTATTACGGTCAACCCCCCTCCCCACCAACCCCCCTCCCCACCAACCCCCCTCCCCACCAACCCCCCTCCCTCCCCACCAACCCCCCCTCCCCACCAACCCCCCCTCCCCACCAAACCCCCCCTCCCCACCAACCCCCCCCTCCCCACCAACCCCCTTCCCCACCAACCCCCCCCTCCCCACCAACCCCCCCCTCCCCACCAACCCCCCCTCCCCACCAACCCCTCCTCCCCACCAACCTCCTTCCCTGAGAGTTAAAAAAATAGATACAAAATCATCAAACACATTAAACAAAAAATATTACCCCAACTTTTTCATATATAATAAAAAAACAATTTCCTATTATCTTTTTTTTAAACTTATTATTTTTAAACCAACGGTGTTTAGCTTCGCCATCGTCAACAAACAATAAAGATAAGATTAAAGCTATCAGGTGAGGTGGAATGAAGCTGAAATAATATAATTACCTTTGATTCTTTCTGCTCGGTATCACATTTTTTATTATACAGGTAACGAGTATTTTATTTTTTTCTCGTGGTCTTTTTCATACACAGGAATGTAACTTCAAGAGAGTTTAAGAACATTAGTTAGAGTGATTATAAGTGAATTATAAGGGATCATTAGTAACTTTATGAGTTTAAGTTGATTATAAGTAATTATTAGAAACTTCGTGAGAGATCAGCTAAAAGATAATAACTATAAGTAACTTCAGGAATCTTCCGTTACATATGTAAGACAGTTGATGGTTGCAGATTTTTCTACTATCAGAAGCAAAGGTCATTGATTGTTTCGTGAGAATTTTATTGGTGCAATTTCAAAATCTGTTCAGTGTTTGTTCTGTTGAATGACCCAGGATGTTGACCGAACACACACACACACACACACACACAGAATCTATGTGTCATTTGACAACTTAAAACTGAACAGCTGAACTCCATTAGATATTTATTACAGTTTCCTCACACTAAAAATAATCATACAGGGTGATATAAAAAAAATTCCAAATTTTAATGTGACCATTGAAAATCTGAGGGTTTTTCCCTTACCCTGTATATTGATACCAAGAAATACTAACATGCGGTGCCCACCGTTTGTGTGTGGCTGTCGGTCACACTAGAATAACCTGTTACAGTACATCCTTCTTTCCTCACACAGCCAAACTGTGGAACGCTCTGCCTTCTTCTGTGTTTCCATACTCATACAATTTGTCTCACTTTAAAAGCTGGTTTTCCGGCCTCTTCGTGGTGTAGATTAACACAGTATAACCTTTTCCTTTTCTATTTTTAATTTCTTTCTGTTCTTATTCCTTCGCCCCCCCCCCCCCCCAGGCCCCGTTGTGTGGGTCGATGACCTGTGCCCGGGTGGGCTATTCCCCTTAAAAAAAAAAAAAAAATATATATATATATATATATATATATATATATATATATATATATATATATATATATATATATATATATATATATATTATATACAGTATATATAGATGCCCGGGATAACCTCTTCTTCATTTCAGCGGGTTCCTGATTGCAGAAGACTTAGCAATTGCTCGGAAATTGCATCCTAACCAACTTTATAACCGGCTAAAATTGGTTTCCTCGTTCGAATATTCACCGACAAAATCCATTCCCACTATCAATTAAATCTGGTGATGGAAATAGCAATCGTAGTGATCTATCCGGCTGAGTGATCTATCCGGCCCAAGGCTTAATTTACTGCCGCGATAATGTACGGAGAGGAGGTGGTGGCGGTGTGGGTGGTGGCGGTGTGTGGGGTCGCGGTCTGTGGGGTGGCGGTGTGTGGGGTGGCATTATGGGTGGCGGCGGTGTGGGTGTGGGGGGTGGCGGTGTGGGGGGTGGCGGTGTGTGGGGTGGCATTATGGGTGGCGGCGGTGTGGGTGGTGGCGGTGTGTGGGGTGGCGGTGTGGGGGGTGGCGGTGTGGGGGGTGACGGTGTGTGGGGTGGCATTATGGGTGGCGGCGGTGTGGGTGGTGGCGGTGTGTGGGGTGGCATTATGGGTGGCGGCGGTGTGGGTGGTGGCGGTGTGTGGGGTGGCATTATGGGTGGTGGCGGTGTGTGGGGTGGCGGTGTGGGTGGTGGCGGTGTGGCGGGTGGCGGTGTGGGTGGTGGCGGTGTGGGGGGGTCGCAAAATGGGTGGTGGTGTGGGGGGTGGCGGTGTGGGGGGTCGCATTATGGGTGGTGGAGGTGTGGTGTGGGGGGGTGGCGGTGTGGGGGGTGGCGGTGTGGGGGAGTGACATTATGGGTGGTGGCGGTGTAGGTTGGTAGGTTATGGTGGTGTGGGTTGTGGTAGTGTAGATTGTGGTTGTGTGGGTCGTGTTGGTGGTGTAGGTTAATAAAATGTGGCGGTGTAGGTTGTGGTGGTGTAGGTTGTGGTGGTGTAGGTTGTGGTGGTGTAGGTTGTGGTGGTGTAGATTGTGGTGGTGTAGATTGTGGTGGTGTAGATTGTGGTGGTGTAGGTTGTGGTGGTATATGCACACTTCGACCTTGAGGTGAATGTACGTCAGACTCAGATTCTCTTTCAACCTGCCCCTGGTTCAGCCACACCTCCACCATCCATCCATCTTAACGGTACGACCCTCTCAAATGTTACCCACTCCCAGTACCTAGGCCCCCACCTGTCCACCACCGCGGAAACCGATGAAGAGATTCAACATCAGATCAGATGTGTATCTCAAGCCTTTGGTAGACTCCGTACCCGTGTCTTCAGCTGTGGGGATCAGAAATTATCTACAAAGCTGCCCGTGTATCAAGCAGTGGTCCTCCCCACCCTGCTAGACATGGGTCACATACAGGAGGCTCCTCGTGGCACTTGAAATCTTTCACCAACGTAGTCTATTTTCCATCCTCCGAGTTAGCTGGGAAAACAAGAGAACAAATGCCAGTATTCTTGCTGACACCAACTGTATGAGTATCGAAGCTACCATTACCCATGAACAAAACGTTGGACTAGCCATGTTACCCACATGGACGACAGTAGACTGCCAAAGCAGCTACTTAACAGTCACCTAACGAATGGTATACGTAACGCTGGCGAGCAACTGAAAATGTTAAGTTACTTCCCATTTATTACTTATATTATAATCCTGTTAAGTTACTTAATTATTTAGTTTATGTAGGAT
>CAUDMG010000334.1:1125000-1127500 GCA_958450375.1 Homarus gammarus
GAAAAGAAAAAGAACTACACAGGTGGTAAGATATATTTACTAATTTCCTTAAATTTTTATCTTATTATTCATGATTCTTTCTTTACAAACCTTAATTATCTCTCTCTTTCTCTCCACATTTCTTTGACTAAATCTCTCTCTTTCTTAATACTTTTCTAATTCTTCTTTTTTCTTTCTCCATCTATTATTTTAACTCCTCTCTAATGATCTCTGAAAACCGACTTCTACCCCAAATTACGATAATGAGTTTTTACCTTCAATACCGTCAACCTGAAAGGACATCAAGGCATCCCAGCAGAGGTCACGGCATCATCACAGGTGGAGGCTGAAGTTGTTTTTAAAAAGAGCGAACGAGATGAAAGCGACTCGTAAAGAAAAAGGTCAAAAGGAGGTGAGTAAGAAGATTCCTGGCTGTTTGAGGTCATGCAGGTAAAATTAGATTATTAAGGAAGGTTGTGCTTGACTCCTTCATCATCATTCTTTACCCTTCTACTCCTCCTCCTCCTCCTCATCCTCCCTCCTCCTCCTCCTCCTCCTCCTCCTCCTCCTCCTCTTATCCCCCCATCTCATCCACCATCTACGTCAAAGGAAGAAGAAAAAAATTCTAAAGGGATCATAATTGTGGTTTAAAGATAGCATGGTGGTGTGTGTGTGTGTGTGTGTGTGTGTGTGTGGTGTGTGTGTGTGTGTGTGTGTGTTCACCAAAGGGATGTTCCATCATCCTTAATAATAATAATAATAATAATAATAATAATAATAATAATAATAATAATAATAATACCTTAGAGTACAATAAAATATTAAGAGTATTGAAAAACTAATAGACCTACCTACCTACACCACAACCATCTCCCCATACCCCACATCTGCCTCCCCACACCCTGCAGCCATCACCACCTCCCCTCAACCCACACCCCCACCAGTTTCCCACAATTTACACCTCAATAGCTTCCCACAAACCACACCCTTACTGGCTTCCCACAACCCACAACCCCTCCCCACCCAACACCACCACCAGCACCATCACCCCACAACCCACAACACCTCCCCACCCAACACCACCACCAGCCCCATCACCCCACAACCCACAACACCTCCCCACCCAACACCACCACCAGCCCCATCACCCCACAACCCACAACACCTCCCCACCCAACACCACCACCAGCACCATCACCCCACAACCCACAACACCTCCCCACAACACCACCAGAGTGAACCAAGCACCAAGAAGAGATGAGACAAAATCAAAGCAACAAATGTCAAAACTCAATTTATTCATTTTTTTCACCTGCCGTTCATTAATCTTCACCATAACACCAAAAGAAAAAAAGTTTATTAGCTACTTAATGATGATGACCGGTTTAATATATACACATAATATTTTTGATGCAGTTGGTTATCAATATATGAGATAAATGTTAATGATTGATGGAATGCTGGATGTTCACCTGAAGATTAGCCACCCCCAGTATGTTCACCTGAAGATTAACCACCCCCAGTATGTTCACCTGAAGATTAACCACCCCCAGTATGTTCACCTGAAGATTAACCCCCCTTAGCTTTGAGTATACACCCTAACGCCTAACCCTACATGTCTCTCAGTCTCTCACCACACATGTCTCTCAGTCTCTCACCACACATGTCTCTCAGTCTCTCACCACACATGTCTCTCAGTCTCTCACCACACATGTCTCTCAGTCTCTCACTACACATGTCTCTCAGTCTCTCACCACACATGTCTCTCAGTCTCTCACCACACATGTCTCTCACTACACATGTCTCTCAGTCTCTCACTACACATGTCTCTCAGTCTCTCACCACACATGTCTCTCAGTCTCTCACTACACATGTCTCTCAGTCTCTCACCACACATGTCTCTCACCACACATGTCTCTCAGTCTCTCACTACACATGTCTCTCAGTCTCTCACCACACATGTCTCTCACCACATATATAAACATTTCTCCATTACAGGTGTACATAAATAAATAAATATAGGCCTATATATTATGTAAATTAGCTATACATTAAAATAAACCTATTCTCTATTATAGAAGATATATAATAACTAACTAAATAAATATCTATATACAATATGAAAAATGGTAAATGTATAAATTAAAATCATTTGCTATACGTAGGAGCTCAGTTGCCAGTGAGTGTATTAAACAACATTACTAAAAAAACAGTCTCAATAAAATAAATCACTCAATCTTTCTTTCTCCATTAGAAAAATGTATATACAGTATACATATCTACATGTATTAAAGTAAATATCCAAAACATATCAACTTGTCTATAAAAAAATAATTATAAAAAAAATTCTGTCAGCCGAGTTGCCAATGAGTGTTTTTGTTCCAGTGCTAAAAAGGCTTTTGCATTACTCCCATTAAAAACTGCTTTCACTGTTCCAATAGAATTACCGGTGTGCTCCATTGTCCTCACCCAGAGTTTCTTTCACGGTTCCATTATGATTTTCAGGAGCACTTTTTTCCCT
>CAUDMG010000334.1:1130000-1210000 GCA_958450375.1 Homarus gammarus
AGAGAGAGAGAGAGAGAGAGAGAGAGAGAGAGAGAGAGAGAGAGAGAGAGAGAGACCCTTTACCCTTCCTCAGTAGTGTCTTGTGACTCTCCTGTCTCCAATCTTCGTTTACTATATCAGAACGAGAAGCTGAGAACACTGGCAGTAAGGAAATAAAGACAAGAATAAAACGAGGTGAAAGGTGGACGTGATTATCTCTTTAATGAGAGCTCAAGGCGTTAAATCAGGGTTTGATAATGAGTTTTAATCGTTCTCTCTAGCCAATCATTCCAAAGTTATAATAATAATAATAATAATAATAATAATAACAATAACAATAACAATAATTATAATAATATTAATAATAATAGTAATAATAATAATTAATAGTAAAATATCAACACTGAAAATATTTGATTAAAAAGCTTGTCGAACACACCTGGTGACACTCAGGTAACCAATCCAGGGTTACACACATCACTGTTTATAATATTACACTACATTAATCAGTTTTAGAATATCCTCCAACACTGAATTATTACGTAACACCGCTTAAATGATTATATCCAGGTTGCTTTTGGAATATTGCTGCAACAGTTCAACAGATTTAGGTAGTTATGAGTGAACAGTAATGACGAAATTTGGAATACAACAAAGATGGTTTATGTAATCTGTTCCAAATACATACCTGGAATACAGTAAATTAATATATCATTGGGCAATTACAACTTACCTAACAGTGACCTAACGCATCTGTATTGCATTAGTATACCAAGTTGACCCCAGTACAAATAGGTCCTAAACTAATTAAGCATATGCAATGGGATTAGAGGTCAGTCTTAATGGGTCCCAGTTATAATAGGGCCTTAAGAATATCCCCCAGTATAGGTTAGGTTAGCGTTAGTAAGGTTCGATTAGGTAAGTTAGATTGGATTAGGTTAGGTTATATTAGCGTTAGTTAGATTCGATTGGGTTAGGTTAGATTAGGTTAGGTTAGGTTAGGTTAGGTTAGGTTAGTGTTAGTTTGGTTCAATTAGGTTAGTTAGGTTTTATTAGGTTAGGTCAGCATTCGGTTAGGTTAACATTAGTTAGGTGAGACTCCAACACTTCCCTCCAACACCACCATAGACTCCAACACTTCCCTCCAACACGACCACGAACTCCAACACTACCATAGACTCCAACACTATCAGCCACTCCAACTTTACCCTCCAACACCACC
Source organism: Homarus gammarus (assembly GCA_958450375.1). Taxonomy (NCBI): domain Eukaryota; kingdom Metazoa; phylum Arthropoda; class Malacostraca; order Decapoda; family Nephropidae; genus Homarus; species Homarus gammarus. The sequence goes on from CAUDMG010000334.1 coordinate 1,131,202, forward strand.
ATAGACTCCAACACAACCATAGACTACAACACCACCATAGACTCCAACACCACCATAGACTCCAACACCACCATAGACTCCAACACCACCATAGACTCCAACACTACCAGAGACTCCAACACTACCAGAGACTCCAACACCACCAAAGACTCCAACACTACCAGCCACTCCAACTTTACCCTCCAACACTACCAGAGACTCCAACACTTTGAGTAAATACTTGAACCAAATCCGTGAACCGGTGTTAAAGAGAGAGTGCAGGAGAGAGGGGACATCCTGTACAGTATGTAAATGTCTATACCATCACTCACAAGAAAATAAAAAAGATATTCCTGTATTCCACAAAAATTCTGTAATGCTTCAGGGGAGGAGAATACGGCCTTGAGTTACAGAGAAGTGGAAATACAGATATGGTTGTAGTTGTAAAGAGTAGGTTTTAATGGTTAAGGATGAGGGTTATGGAGGGTGAGGGTTGTGGAGGGTGAGGGTTGTGGAGGGTGAGGGTTGTGGAGGGTGAGGATTGTGGAGGATGAGGGTTGTGGAGGGTGAGGGTTATGGAGGATGAGGGTTGTGGAGGGTGAGGGTTGTGGAGGGTGAGGATTGTGGAGGATGAGGGTTGTGGAGGGTGAGGGTTGTGGAGGGTGAGGGTTATGGAGGATGAGGGTTGTGGAGGGTGAGGGTTGTGGAGGGTGAGGGTTGTGGAGGATGAGGGTTATGGAGGATGAGGTGAGTGCTAAGAACAAAAGGACATAGAGTATTTAGATAAGTTTAATGTTATCACCAACTTCCCATAGTCTTACAGGCTGCCTAAGATTCACAAAGAAAATGTTCCTTTAAAGGCCATAATATCAAGTAGAGGTTCATATACCATTAAGCTGTCAAAGTGGTTGACCAGTACCTCAGATTATTGCTCTCATTACAGTGTGTGTTTTATCAAATTTCTTTTCTTTTATAGATGAGTTTTATCGTCAACGTTTTGGCTTTTCTATAGGGGGGGGGGGGGGAGAGGCATTTATATTGTGTTATGTAACCTTTATAATTATGGAATATTTCGAATTAATTTTGTTGCCTTCAATAAAACCAAGAGAGATGATATGGCATAGCTCTGTTGACGACATTTTCACCATTTAGAACGAATCTTAGGGATCTTTTGATGATTTTTCCAGAAGCTTAACTCAATTGTCCCCAGCATTAAATTTAAAAAAGAGTGTGAATATAATGACAAACTCCAATTTTTGGATGTTATGATCATAAAAAGAAGTAATGAATTAGAATTCACTGTATATAGGAAGTTTACACACTTAAGAGATTACCTTCACTTTTTCAGTAATTATCTTGAACAAATCGAGAAAAGTGCCCCATCTGGGCTTTTTCTGAGACGTCTAATAACACGTAGTTCCCAGCATGTAGATAAATAAATGTCTGTGATAAAATATGAACTCAAGAGATTAAGATGTCCAGCTTCGTTCTTATGTAAAGCTCTAAATTTCGCCAACTCAAGCTTTTATAATAAATAAATCACCCATTGCTCAGGAACACGATAACCAAAAATATTTTAAACTACCATATAATAAAACTACATCCTCATTATTGATGAATCTGAATAATGAAGATCAAAATCAAAAGAAAATAATACTCAGTTTCCATAACACCTTTGGGAGAAACCTTATCAACGTGTACCAAATACTGTAGTGTCTCCGGAAGGAAATCCTGGGGTGTATAAAATTCCTTGTAAGCGATATAATAAACTTTAACTTGGTCAAACTGGCGGTAATTTAAATACCAGAATAATTTAACATAAACCCGCTGTGAGATATGGACAAAATATATCTGTTATTTAATCATGTACGATATGAAGGTCATGAAATAGATTAGAATAATACTTATATTATTTTTAACTCCATCTGTAGCTTCAGTAGAAAAATAGTTGAATCATCATTTATTATTTCTACAACACACACACACACACACAGACACACAGACACATACAGACACACACACACACACACATACACACATACTCATAGGGGCACAAACATGAACAAACATGAAAACAATCACTTACATACGCATATATGTATAAACATACACGCACACACACACATACCGGCAACTGCATGTACACACAGAGGCGCACAGTCACTCACACACAAACATATATAACATTTCGAAAATTTCTTTGGAAAGGAGAAATTCATATAAAAGATATTGTAGGTGATGCAAGAGTGGCACTGGGTGTGAGGCAAGAGAGTGGCACTGGGTGTGAGGCAAGAGAGTGGCACTGGGTGTGAGGCAAGAGAGTGGCACTGGGTGTGAGGCAAGAGTGGCACTGGGTGTGAGGCAAGAGAGCGGCACTGGGTGTGAGGCAAGAGAGCGGCACTGGGTGTGAGGCAAGAGAGTGGCACTGGGTGTGAGGCAAGAGTGGCACTGGGTGTGAGGCAAGGGAGTGGCACTGGGTGTGATGCAAGGGAGTGGCACTGGGTGTGATGCAAGAGTGGCACTGGGTGTGAGGCAAGAGAGCGGCACTGGGTGTGAGGCAAGAGAGCGGCACTGGGTGTGAGGCAAGAGTGGCACTGGGTGTGATGCAAGGGAGTGGCACTGGGTGTGAGGCAAGAGAGTGGCACTGGGTGTGATGCAAGGGAGTGGCACTGGGTGTGAGGCAAGAGAGTGGCACTGGGTGTGATGCAAGGGAGTGGCACTGGGTGTGAGGCAAGAGAGTGGCACTGGGTGTGATGCAAGAAAGTGGCACTGGGTGTGATGCAAGAGAGTGGCACTGGAGGTGATGCAAGAGTGACACTGGAGGTGAGGCAAGAGAGTGGCACTGGGTGTGAGGTAAGAGTGGCACTGGGTGTGATGCAAGGGAGTGGCACTGGGTGTGATGCAAGGGAGTGGCACTGGGTGTGATGCAAGAGAGTGGCACTGGGTGTGATGCAAGAGAGTGGCACTGGGTGTGATGCAAGAGAGTGGCACTGGAGGTGATGCAAGAGTGACACTGGAGGTGAGGCAAGAGAGTGGCACTGGGTGTGAGGCAAGAGAGTGGCACTGGAGGTGATGCAAGAGTGGCACTGGGTGTAAGGCAAGAGTGGCACTGGGTGTGAGGCAAGAGTGGCACTGGGTGTGAGGCAAGAGTGACACTGGGTGTGAGGCAAGAGTGACACTGGGTGTGAGGCAAGAGTGACACTGGAGGTGATGCAAGAGTGACACTGGAGGTGATGCAAGAGTGACACTGGAGGTGATGCAAGAGTGACACTGGAGGTGTGGTTTACCTCGACTTTATCAAAGCCTTAGACAGAGTCCCCCATGGAAGACTAATACGTAAAGTGGAGGCTCGTCTATTTGGAGGCGATATTCTAAAATGGATGAGGGCGTGGTTACAGGGCAGGAAACAACGAGTGAGCATTAACGGCACTAAATCCGATTGACTGACGTCACTAGTGGAGTATCCCAAGGCTCAGAGTTTGGACCATTACTATTTATTATATACATAATCGACATAGATATAGACGTACACAGTAACATAAGTAAATTTGCTGATGACACTAGAATAGGGCGTGTAATTAAATCTGACGAGGACTCCGCAAATCTACAGGAAGATCTAAACAAATTTTTCGCATTGTCTAAAAAATGGCAGATGAAATTTAATGTGGACAAATGTAAAGTACTTAGTCTAGGAGATGTAAACAGAGAAACCAGATACCAGATGAACAACGTTGTTGTAGAGAAATCCGACTGTGAGAAAGACTTAGGAGTTATGATAAATAGGAATCTTAAACCTAGTAAACAATGTGTAGATGCTCGATTTTGTTCTTGTGAGACCTCACTAGGATTACGCAGTTCAGTTCTGGTCACCGTAATACAGAATGGATATAGAATCCCTATAAAGAATTCAGAGGAGAATGACAAGACTAATCCCGGGCATTAGGAACCTTCAGTGCAGAGACAGGTTAAAGCATCTTAATTTGCACTCCCTCGAGATACGGAGAGTGAGGGGCGATAATTATGATCGAGGTGTATAAATGGAAGCCAGGGTAAAATAAAAGTGATAACAAAGGTACTCAAACTATCCAACCAGGAACGAACTCGTAACAATGGTTTTAAATTAGACAAATTTAGATTTAGGCGAGAGATAGGTAATAATTGGTTTGGAAACAGAGTAGTGGATGAGTGGAACAATTTACCAAACATCATCATTAACTCGAATACGCTGAATAGCTTCAAACATAGGTTGGATGCTTATATGAGCAATAGGGGTTGGGAGTAAACGGGACTGCCCAGTATGGACCAATAGGCCCACAGCAGTTTCCTCCATTCTTATGTTCTCATGTAATCCAAGAGAAAGTGGCATTAGATGTGATGCAAGAGAAAGTGGCATTAGATGTGATGCAAGAGAAAGTGCCACTGGAGGTGATGCAAGAGAAAGTGGCACTGGAGGTGATGCAAGAGAAAGTGGCATTAGATGTGATGCAAGAGAAAGTGGCACTGGTGGTGATTCAAGAGAAAGTGGTACTGGAGGTGATGCAAGAGAAAGTGACACTGGAGGTGATGCAAGAGAAAGTGGCACTGGAGGTGATGCAAGAGAAAGTGGCACTGGAGGTGATGCAAGAGAAAGTGACACTGGAGGTGATTCAAGAGAAAGTGGCACTGGAGGTGATGCAAGAGAAAGTGGCACTGGAGGTGATGCAAGAGAGGCTGGTATAGTGGCAGTGTGTGTGTGTGGCTGGCACTCTCGATTCTCTCCTTGTGTTAAAAAATGGATCGTGTGAGCCAGGCTCCGTCCTGTTTTGTTTTGTGTATATAAATGTTTTAGGCGACAGTCAGAGGGCTCACCTACTGACGCCAGACAGGTGAGGTGAGGGAGGAAGGGACGGGAAAGTCTAACTACACTATGTATTCATGAAAGAATGAAATTTATCTAAGCACGTTTTGTTTATTTTACACTTTTATGTTATTTTCCCATTAAAATATTACTAAGTGTAAAGTGTAAACATAAATTCTCTCTTTATTCACTGCCATTAATTCATTCTTACAGATGTATGTGTTGTAACAATACTCACTCACAACAAGACATTAATTACATAAGAAGTTTGTTTAGTCGCCTCACACAAGCCAGCTTCATCCATCACCAGCGTTCCCATTCAACGTCGTGGTCTACTGTTATCCACGCACTCAGCTGCTTCTTGGAGGCCCAATCCCCCCTCATCCCTCTCCCCCTCATTCCTCTCCCACACCCTTTCATACCTCTTCCATACCCTCTCATCCCTCTCCCACACCCTCCCATCCACACCTTTCCATCCTCCCACACACCCTTACATCCTCCCACACACCCTTCCATCATCCTCCCACACACCCTTCCACCCTCCCACACACCCTTCCATCCTCCCACACACCCTTCCATCATCCTCCCACACACCTTTCCATCCTCCCACACACCCTTCCATCCTCCTCCCACACACCCTTCCATCATCCTCCCACACACCCTTCCATCATCCTCCCACACACCCTTCCATCCTCCTCCCACACACCTTTCCATCATCCTCCCACACACCCTTCCATCATCCTCCCACACACCCTTCCACCCTCCCACACACCCTTCCATCCTCCCACACACCCTTCCATCCTCCTCCCACACACCCTTCCATCCTCCTCCCACACACCCTTCCATCCTCCTCCCACACACCCTTCCATCCTCCTCCCACACACCCTTCCATCCTCCTCCCACACACCCTTCCATCCTCCTCCCACACACCCTTCCATCCTCCTCCCACACACCCTTCCACCACCCTCCCACACACCCTTCCATCTAATACGACACGGAAGACAGGAAGCCACATCAGTAATAATAGAGAAGTTGCCCGAGAGACTACAGGTGACCCCCAGGTAATACAATCCACACCATGCGAAGGTGACCCAGCTTGTGCAATATGCAACTGAACACGTCCGCAGCCTTACAGTCAAGTGGTGACAGTTTATTATCTTTTGAAGGTATGATAACTAGGTGTTTTTTTGTCGATTATATTGATTCTTGCGTTATTGTGATTTATTTTCGTTTCTTTTGTTTATTTCTTATTTTTTATACTGTTTTTATTTTTGTTTTTGTATTATTCGTTTAGTTCCTCTTCATGTTGGTTGAGGATATGTTGAGTTAACATTACACATCGCAACTAAACACATCTTTAAGTGTTATTACCAGATCTCAACATTGATTTATGGAAGATATTAAGGAGAGGGAGAGAGAGAGAGAGAGAGAGAGAGAGAGAGAGAGAGAGAGAGAGAATAAAGTATATATTTTTGTGCTGATAAAAATGTAAAAAAAAAAAAAAATTACCTAACGACCCCATTTTATTTCACCTGAATATTAACAACACTAACGTTTACTGGAGGTTAGGTTAGGTTAGGTTAGGTTAGGTTGAGAACAGGAAGAGATTAGGTTAGCGTTAAGTTAGTTTTAGTGTGTGATCTTCAGGTGGTCCCGAAAAATAATGAGTCTGTAAGTGTAAAAATAAATAATAATTATATAATCTCTTAATTTGTGTAATGATGGAAATGTGTTTTTTTTTCCGACCCATTATACCAGGAAGGTGCAATTATTTTTTGGTGGAATAAATTAAATATTTCCCACATCATTAAAGTCAATTCATATTCGACCTGAGAGAGACAATAGATAGATAGATAGATAGATAGATAGATAGATAGACAGATAGATAGATAGATAGATAGATAAAGAGAGCGATAGACAGTGTGTGTGTGTGTTGAACTAGAGCTGTCCTCACTCTCTCTTTTAAATAGTCATAGAGCCAGAACCACCTGAAGATTACGACTCCCCATCTTCAATCACCGGTATATATTAAACAGCTTAAAGATAACCTAACCTAACCTAACCTAAACCTAAACCTAACCTAACCTAACCTAAACCTAACCTAACCTAACCTAACCTAAACCTAACCTAAACCTAACCTAAACCTAAACCTAAACCTAACCTAACCTAAACCTAACCTAAACCTAAACCTAACCTAATGTAATTCCCAGGTAGCATTAGGTTGTTTAATCATGGTGTGGTAAGTTACTCTTCAGGTGATGTGTGTTGAAATATACTGTAGCTGTTACTGATGGTATTAATGGTATCTGACACTTCATACAATGGAGTATTAACATATCATAATTTCCAGTGGACCTTATTTCCCGTTTTCTTTTATTACTTCTATTTTATGTGGTCTCTATTTCATTCCCCACCTACCGTTTTCTGTGAGGTATTATCATTATTTGTGTGTATTACTGCGCTTGAGTGAAAATGGTTGGCCTACTCTGTAAGGACATCCAGGCACTTGATATAGACACTTCCTGAGTCCTTCAAAAAAAAAGGAATAATTCTTTGAAGATTATTATTATTATTTCTAAGTTTTACCTAAAAAAAATTACTATGGAATTGCCTCATTTAGTTTTAACGTCTCAGCAGCATCATCGTTGTTCCCTGGGAGACTGTGCGTTCTTATTAACGTAATTTGCATATTCATGAATGTAATTAAAGAATTCAATGGAAAAGAACGAATCTCTATTTGTGTCGATATTTCACTCGTATTTTTTCTGTTTTCTCTATAAATCAGAATTACTTTAATATTATATTTACCTGAAGATTAACACACTCAATTTATTTCACCTGATAATTAAATATCTAACGCTCCCCGGGCTTGGTTAAATTAGGTTCAGCTAGGTTGGGTTAGGTTAGATTAGGTAAAGTTAGGTTAGCGTTAGGTTAGAGATAGGGTGGTCAATCTAAGTGAAATAAGCAGGGGTGGCTATTCTTCAGGTGATTCTTATATTATTTATCATATGTAATGTTATATCTCTCTGTGGGTAAATGGATAAGACACCTGCTTTCTATCCTAAAGGTACCTGGATCAATCCCTAGGTACTTCCCCAGTCCACGCAACTCGAAATGGATACATAACTTTACATTTGGGGAAGTAAAAGATGATCGAGTGTATTACCGGCCACGTTGCCTTTTTAGTGTACCGGATACTGTCTATAACGGGCAGTCATGTCTAGGGGAACCGACATTTACTTGCTACACCAAACAGGGTCAGTGGAAATGAATGGCCAAAGTCTAAATGGGTATATATTTAAAACTGGGAATTGTCTTCATCTATTTTATGTAACTTGTCAACAATAACACTGAGAAACAATATGAATAGAAATAAGAGAACAAGGAGGAGGAAGAGGAAGAGTAAGAGGAAGAGGAAGAGGAAGAGGAAGAGTTGGAGGGAAGTGGAGGGCGGGGGGAAAGAGGAGGAGGAGGTACTGGCGCCATATAATTATTCCCCACAGCTAGACACCATTAACCATCCCCTCGTAACACTATACACAACACCACAACATCATTAGTATATGCAAATGAGCCATCAGCTTGTGGTATAGTATAACAACAGTAGCAGCCAAAGGTCACATGTGATGGTGGACACAATGTTTTGAAAGAAGCTGAGACACAATAGAATATATACATATTCACGCAGCAGCAGCAGCAGGCGCAGTAGTACTAGTAGTAGGTGTGGCTATTGGGAAGAAGCAACAGTAGTAGTAGTAGTAGTAGTAGTGGCTCACCATGCGTCATAGATCACGCCATGGTGTGCAAGAAGGGGGTCTTCGTATGCATGAGGCATGACGAAGTAAGGAATCTAACAGCAAATTTACTGAAGGAAATCTGCCACGACGTCACCGTGGAACTGACCCTCCTTCCACTGGATGGTGAGAATCTCCATCACAGGACTCCCAACACATCCATCGAAGCCCGTGTGGACGTCAGCGCCAACGCCGAAAAGACGCTGTTGCCGCCCCTCCCGCACTAGATGTAGCCCCCCACATGTTCAACATCTGTGATCGACCCTGCTGGTCCCGTATCGGCCTATCTAGTCTCCTCAGAACTCACCAACGAAGGTGATATCCTTAATAACTCATATCGTTGTATCATAGCTGGATGATCGTCATACTCGTTTCCGAGTAGTAGTAGTAGTAGTCGGCTTTGCTCTGCCTCAGGGGAACGAGAGCTTCTGCCCCAATTCCGACAACTGCTGCAGATATCGACTACGAGGCTACAGTCACTGAATGCCGCATAGATCTGCGGCTCAACTAATTTAACACAGATAGGATAGCTTCTTATGTATTAGGATATTTAATATTAAGGTAAATAAATGGTGGCGAAGGTGTGGCTATTGGGAGAGGCTGGAGGCCACGTTAAAAAAAAAAAAAAAGTAGTAGTAGTAGTACTAGTAGTAGAGTGTGTGTGTGTGTGTGTGTGTGTGTGTGTGTGTGTGTGTGGAATCAAGACGAGGAAAAAGATTATGGTGGCAGCCAACACGGGACATCCCCACAGCGTCGCCAGAGGCAACTACATATGCATGGGTTTGTGTTTTATCGCTACCTTATCACGGCGGCAAGTCTTGATTTGCATATTTTCACATGGCAGTGCCAGTACCAGTGCCACCCTGGTTTGTTTTATCCTGTGTTAACACTCTTTGAGGGTCACCTGATGTACTTCTCAGTTTTCAATACGATTTAGTTATTAGTCCTATATAAAGTAGAAGGAAATGAAGTCATAATAAACTGACAAAAAAGGCCCCGTTGTTAACCTTTATACTGACCTTATTAGTCCCGTGGCCTAACTACATCCGCTTTGGTAAAATTACAGTTCCCTGTCCTACATAACACAGGTAAACATGGACGGACAGACAGACAGACAGACAGACAGACAGACAGATACATAGATAAATAGATTTTAAGTCAGTAAAAATTATCATCATACAAGTTCTTAATTTGCATAATGGTCAGAATCGTTCAGTAGCTTGACATTTACCTGGATAACTGTCTTGGCATTAGCTGATGACATTACTCGTCCTTCCACTTACTGCGGCTGACCTTTAGAGAGATAACAAAAATATCTAGCAATAATTATCATAACAAATTTCAGGAGTCTAATGATAAGATTTTGTGTCTGCTATCCAACAAAGGAAGGAAGAGGGAGGAGGGGTTAATGGAGGAAGGGAAGGAGGGTGACAGCGAGGTGCGAGGGAGAGATGAAAGGAGGATTATGACTTAAGAATCAAGGAGATAGTGGGGAAGGAATGAGGGAGAGAAGATGATGGCCGAGGAGGGAAGGAGAATGATAGCTAGAGAGGGAGAAAAGAAGAGAGGGAGTGAAGGAGAGAGAGAGAGAGAGGGAGGGAGGGAAGGAAGGAGGAAGTAGCTTGGTTTGACTAGAGGAGTGTACAGGAAGACATCAGAGTTATAAGGGACATTGTTTACCCAGCACACACACACACACACACACACACACACACACCTGAATGACGTACTGAGACTCAACATTATGAATGACTGTGAACATTTTCTTCAAACCAGATGAATGTGACAGCGAGAGACAAGAGGAGGAATGAGACAATGGAAGAAGAAGAAGAAGATCCAGTTGAGGAGAGACCGAGATTGTTGATATGAGATTTTAATAAGTGAATGTTTATAGGTCTGGTAGAAACAGGTGGAGATAGTTTATTGTAGAGTCTTCCTGAGTGAGTGACAAAGGTTTATTCATGTATGTGTAATTGTGTATTCTATAAGCATCTCGGTTGACACAATAGGTATGACGCGTATAGGTCAAGTTAAAGGTCGATGACTGGAGGAGAGGTCAAGACATTGTACACCTTGGTCAACGAGGAAAAGACACCCTTGACAACAGCGTTCCACTGTTTGAGTGTTGTGACCTATAAAATAATCCCCCAGAATAATGTATAACTCTCTTAGCTTCAGCGCCTTCTATACCCCCCTCCCCCCCCCCCATGTACTTCATCCCTCGTGTGGTGGCAAATACTCCTCCCACGACGAGTAGGTTTCGTTGTCCATATATGTAAAGGTAATCCTCCGTTCCTTATTGAGTGTGGCGTCGAGTGTTGATGAGCTGCTGGGACACTACCAGGACTCAAGGGTCAGTTATGCTTCATATAGAGATTACTGTACATGTTAGACATTCACGTTCTACTCTTTCACAACCTTACCGAGTACTTGAAGATCTTAATATGAAACTCAAGGACAACTACTGCTCCTGTACGTCGAGTCTTATCTCTCTGTTATGGTTCTAGAATGGGGCACTAAGAACCTACATCCTGGAGACCTTAAGGATAACCCATAGTGTCGCAAAACCTTTTAATGCTATTCTTTTGCCACTAAGGACCCTGAGAGCTGCTGTAGGTGAAAAACTCCTGTAGACCGTCAAAGGAGCGCAAGAGTCAGACTGGCTCCTGTAAAAGGTTTTGCTGTGGATTATGAGGGTTATTCCCCCAGCTTATTTCACCTAACCTAACCTAACCTAGCCCCCAGCTTATTTAACCTTAAGATTAAACACCTTAACTTAACATAAATTATTTCCCCCAGGTAAAAAGTGTTGAATTACCAGGACTAATTAACTTAAAACTTAATGAAAAAATAATCTTAGCAAGGATCAGGTGAGAGAGGGGGTCGGTACACCTACAGACCAGACCAGGTGAGACACAACACACCTGAGAGTCAACATGGGGAGGTAAGAGAGAGATTTGATGTGTACGAAAGGATTTACTATGCTCTGACAAGTCTGTGTGGCAGGTGTGTGTGTCTGTGTGGCAGGTGTGTGTGTCTGTGTGGCAGGTGTGTGTGTGTGTGTCTGTGTGGCAGGTGTGTGTGTGTGTGTGGCAGGTGTGTGTGTGTGTGTGTGTGTGTGTGGCAGGCGAGTGACATGAAGGTGAAGATGACCCTGCAACGCCTACCACCTACACACTAACCTAACCTAAATTAACCAAACCTCAATTAACCTAACCTAACCTAACCTAACCTAAACTAAACTACAGAAATTTACGATGTGTGAAGAGATGAACAAAATATACATCAAAAACGAGAGAAAAAAATAATATAAACAAATAAACAGACAGACGTACGCATAAAAAAAAGCATATGACAAACACAAAACAAGCAATACGTATGATGCGGGGCATAATAATTATTTTAAACAGTGAAAGAAGATGGAATGCGAAAGAATATTAATTAAGCTTGGATTGTATATCTGAGAGAGAGAGAGAGAGAGAGAGAGAGAGAGAGAGAGAGAGAGAGAGAGAGATGTTATCAGCATCACTTAAGAGGCTGACTGTGAGTTTTTGTGTTACTCTGTGATAATGATGTGACCTGATGGCCAACTCTTCTCCATTGTGTTCCAAGTCATTACGTAGGACCTATTTAAAGACTTATAAGATCATTATCACCATCATTGGGATTATCATTATTATTATCATTGTTATTATTATTATTATTATTATTATTATTATTATCATTAATATTATTATTATTATACCACTGTTTCCATTGTTATTTTTTGTCAATGTGTGTATGACTGTTTTAGTTTGTGTATGTATAAGGACATCGTGGTGGACATGTGACCCAACAGACCCTGACAGTCTTTAGTAACTTAGATAATAATACCACTCCGTCATTGACTTGTTCACTGGCGGAGAAACAGTGAACTTAACATTGTAATTCTGTGTTAATCTCGTTTATTATCTTTTCCTTAGTTCCCTTATACTGTACCTCTTTTTATCATTCTTGCTTATTCCTCTTTAACGATTGCCTCTTTCTTCCCCTCCTTTTACCTCCCTTCTATTATTCCTTCCTTTCCTCCTCCCCTCCCTGTATCTCTCTTCCACTATTCCTTCCTTTCTTCCCCTCCTTCTATCTCCATTCCATTATTCCTTCTTTTCCTCCTCCCCATTCTTCTATTTCTTTTCCATTTCCTCCTCTCTATCCATCTAATTCCTTTCCATTTCCACTCTCTATCCTCCTTCCTCCCTCTATCTCTCTTTCATTATTCCTCTCCTCTTCTCTCCCCCATTATTCCTCTCCCCCCATCCTCCACCCTCCACCCATTTCACTGTCAGACTCTTGTGATTCTCTTCCGGTTTCAAGTTTTCTTACTGAGTCTAACTTTCCCCTGAGAACCCCAAGTGAGATAGGAGGGAGGGAGGGAGGGAGGGAGGGAGGGCGGGAGGGAGGTGGGAGGGAGGGAGGAGAGAGGGTGGAGGGAGGTGGGGGAGGGAAGGGGAGGAGGAGGGGGTGGGAGGGAGGGTGGGAGGGTGGGAGGGAGGGAGGGAGGGAGAGTGAAGACCATGAGATATTGTGAATTTGCAAACTTTGGTAACCGATTGTAAGTTCTGATAACTCTGGAAACCGAACAATTGCCGCAATTTACAGGGAGGTTCTTATAAGTCGGGGCCTATTTTCTCTTAAGTCCCCCCTCTCTTCTCAAACCCTCCCCCCCTCCAGCCCCCTCCTTCCCTCCCCCCTCCATGGCCATAAGTTTTAGAAAGAAAGTAGTCTCAGATGAATGTACCTTGCATTTTAAAAAGCTCTTAAAGCCTGTTCTTGGTCGTTCCGTCTCCAAGAATTGAGGAGGAGGGAGAGAGGGAAGGAGAGCTACTTGGAATATTGTCAATTTGCGGTACAGATGACTTTAGGTTAGGTTAGGTTAGGTTGGAGAACAAATACAGTATACCATCCCAACATTAATTCACGTGAAATTCGCAGAGATAATTTGTTACAGGTGAGACGAAAATAATAGATATCCTGGAGAGATATGACCGAGAGGGTGATATACATGTTCCTTATACGTGAAGGATGATGTACAAGTTACTTACATCACATGAAGGAGTCTTGATACATTTGATGTTCACAACACAAAATTATATTCTCGTTTTCTCAAGATAAACAGACTCGAGGCTTTTAATCCATGTGAAGAGTCATCATATAAACACAAGAACCAGTTCCATGTGAGGAAAGCCAAAATGAGAGACAAAACTAAACCTCGTATACAGTCAGGATCTTGTTGCATGTGAACAGAGCAAGACTCGAGGTTCATATATCAGTGCAAAGATTATAAACACACATGGGCTAGAAAGATGAGAGGTAAGCCACAATTTTGGGCCTTATCCACAAGAGAGACATGAAACAAACATCGAATATAAACAGGATCTCGTTGCATGTGAAGAGATGCATATACTCGACTCTCAATTCATGTGAAGATTTGCCATATAAACACATATGAACAAATTCAATGTGAGAAAGGCGAAAGTTGTGGGTTTGATCCATGTGAAATATCCAAAATAACAACATCGCAGACAATCAGGATTTCGTTGGATGTTAGATAATGATAATAATAATAATAATAATAATAATAATAATAATAATAATAAATTAGTCTGGAGTGTCTTCGTCGTCCTTTCAGGGTGAATTCTGTCATAACTTGTATTGCTGGGCGAGACAGAACTTGTTTTTATTAACGTTGGAGCAGCCAAGAGCACATTCTGGCAGGGAGAATGTTGTTCCATTTGCATGTTGCGTAACGTGAGACGGAAGGGTTTGCTTTCTGGAGTATTTCTGCATATTCCTCTCAGGGCAGTAGCAGATGGTCGTCTACAAAGGGAATTCTAATATCAGAAACACTATTTAACTTTTAATATTCCAAGTTTTTTCTCATTCCTGCCTCGTTTGTATACGTGGTCTCTTCTCCACTTCCTTATCTTTCCCTAATTTGCATACAAGTGAAAAATAAAGTAAAATTTGATAGTTTTAGCAACATTATTTGATACTTTCTCTCTCTTTCATAATGGTCAGATGGAATTAAATAAAGACTTTCAAGTTTATTTTGGAATTAATCAATAATTCCCTCTCTCTTATATCTTTCTCTCACTCTAAGTCACATTCGAAAACAATCAAACCTAACACAGTCTCTCTCTCTCTCTCTCTCTCTCTCTCTCTCTCTCTCTCTCTCTCTCTCTCTCTCTCTCTCTCTCTCTCTCTCTCAAGAACAATTAAAAACTCGAACAGCAATTAACATCTGACCTTCAAAAAGTTAAGCAACCTTCAGGTTTTACAGAGAAAGAGAGAGAGCAATTAATAAAGTTAGTAGATCTGAAGACAAAACACACACACACACACACACACACACATACACACACACACACACACACACACACACACACGATATAGAGTGAATAATTCCTCACTTAATTCACTCATATATCCCAACCTCTTGAGTGTGACAAACTGTTCATTTAATCTTTACGACCACAAGATTACAGTTATTGAAGACGTGATTCATTCGCAAGGGATGTCTTATGCTATGGTGATCACTTCTCCTTGTGACCATCCGAGGAGGAGAGAGTGTGAGGATAGTGATGAGAGTTTGATAGTGACGGTATGAGGCGATGATTGTGTAGGATGATGGTGGTGGTGGAGGATGGCTGTGGTGAAGGATGGTGGTTGTGGTGAAGGATGATGGGTGTGGTGAAGGATGGTGGTTGGGGTGAAGGATGGTGGGTGTGGTGAAGGATGGTGGTTGTGGTGGAGGTAGGTTGTGGTGGAGGCAGGTTGTGGTGGAGGTAGGTTGTGGTGGAGGTAGGTTGTGGTGGAGGTAGGTTCTGGTGGGGGATGGTGATTGTGGGGATGGTGGTTGTGGTGGGGGATGGTGATTGTGGGGATGGTGGTTGCGGTGGGGGATGGTGATTGTGCTAGTAGTTGTTGTTAAGGGAGAGTAGGATGGTGGTGATGGTGGTGTTATAAAAAAATTATGATGACTGGTGGTGGTGGTGGTGGTGGTGGTGGTGATGACTGGTGGTGGTGGTGGTGGTGGTGGTGTGGTGGTGGTGGTGTGGTGATGGTGGTGGTGGTGGTGGTGGTGATGACTGGTGGTGGTGGTGGTGATGACTGGTGGTGGTGGTGGTGGTGTGGTGGTGTGGTGGTGGTGTGGTGGTGGTGGTGTTGGTGGTGGTAACGTGGAAGTAATACGAGTACAATTCCGGCGGTCGTGTGGTGGAAGAAGTGGGGTAGTGTGGCAGAGAGAGGCAATGTGGTAGAGTGGCGGTGTGGTAGAGTGTATGGCAGGAGGTGAGGACTAGAGGGTATTAAGTAACTCTACTATGTATTTAAATGTCCATAAACTCCTCCAACCTACTGCTCTCTCTCTCTCTCTCTCTCTCTCTCTCTCTCTCTCTCTCTCTCGTAGTTGTGTTCAATCAAGAGGAAGCGAAGTAATAATGCTCCTAATCCCGCAACATATTAAACCACGGCTTCTCTTACGTGTTATATAAACCACGTCTCCTGCGACAGTTTTATACAAACCGCGGGTCCTCCCACGGCTCTACATAAACCACATCCCTGCATGAACCATGTCAATGTCACTAGTTACATAAACCATGACTCAATATAATCCACAGCTCTGCATAGATTGTCATTGTTTTCATCTTTGGTGACGTTATTGACTGTACTGGGGAGAACCTTATTGGGTGCAGTTGCTCACTGAGACTACCTATTAGTAGACGTGCTAGGGGAGTGAACACTGCATTTCATAGTGCAAAGGTTAGAAATTGCCTTCTATCGGGTGCTAATTAGCATAATTTATGCTAATTAGTGGTATGCATAGATACAAAGTGTCTCTTTGGATAAGTTTTTTCCTGTTGCTCCAAGTGGTCACCTTATCTAGCCCCCTCCCCATGTGGGGTGAGCAGAGTGGCTATTGAAAAGGGCTGCTCGTTTATACACTAGACTCTAGTGTATAAACGACCATGTAAACAGGGTCGCCCATTTCAGAGTCATACCTAGGGACTCGTGGCAGTCAACTCTGCCTGTTTCCCTCGCCACTCATTTGCCGTCATAGGTCTTCTGGGGGCTTGTGTGTCATGATGATATTGGAGAATTCATTTATGTGGAGAAGCAGGAGAAAATGTTGCAACCACACTTTATTGATCCAGTGGTGCAGATAGCTGCAACAAATGGGGAGAGAGTTGCAATGGACTGCCGATAGTCCAGTTTGTTAGGCTTCGCCATAGCAGCCTGTCTTCTTGCATTGCTTTCACCTGCCGGCGTAGTTTTTGTCACGTCTTTCGTCGTTGTGGTCTAACTAGAGCTCCACAAACGTGTGGTGACTAGAGTGGTTGACTGCAGGGGTTACTAAGTGATATGCATGTCCATTATCTGCCCCAGAGCCCGAGCATTTCAGTGAAGAGTGTGACCATAAGGCAATGTTAGGCACCTACCCAACCACCCATATGCTCACCTACCCTCCCCCCCCCCCTACCCACACACACAATAGTAACACATTATAACCAAGACACACTGAAAATCTTGACCATATAACCAGATCTCACTACTAGTTAAGAGATAACTAGTACTAATAAAATAATCAACAGTGGTACGAGCCTAAGGTAAAACTTGACGAGAAAACTAACACGAAGTAGTTTGTGCTATCAGGTGACAGTACTCTTCCGAAAGAGTTTTATTAGATAACACAATGGTAAGTTAACACAATTAAGTTACCACAGTGGTAGATTAATATAGTACTAAGTTAACACAGTGATGAGTTAACACAGTGATGAGTTAACACAGTGATGAGTTAAAACAGTGATGAGTTAACACAGTGATGAGTTAACACAGTGATGAGTTAAAACAGTGATGAGTTAAAACAGTGATGAGTTAACACAGTGATGAGTTAACACAGTGATGAGTTAACACAGTGATAAGTTAACACAGTGATGAGTTAACATAATACTGAGTCTACTCACCACCTTTGGTCAGCTGCCATCAACGCTGGTGATCTTACCTGAAAAGTAATTAAATTCAAGGTCAGTATTTATTGCCTCGACTTCCTGTCCTCCAAGAATACCAACCAGCACCTACCCCCCCCTAACACATCCACCCATACGCTCACCCACCACCCACCACATCCACCCATACGCTTACCCACCCACCACCACATCCACCCATACGCTCACCCACCACCTCATCCACCCATACGCTCACCCACCACCTTATCCACCCATACGCTAACCCACCACCACATCCACCCATACGCTCACCCACCACCACATCCACCCCTACACTCACCCACCACCTCATCCACCCATACCCTCCAACACCACCATAAGTGTAGATTATAAACAAACATATATGAAATACCAGAAGTAATTTATATTTTACACAGCATAAATCAATCAGTTTTCTTTTAATGGTAAGAGCCGACAGACACAGGGTAAGAGACGGTAGACCAAATGTGGGGTCGTGGTAGGTCTTATCATGGTGTGAGTGAGGTTGTGGTCTTGACATAATTCCTCAGAGCCGTCTTGGGTGATTCATAGACACCAAACACGATAATTGGTCATTAGATTGGAGATACGTCACACATTACATCTCATTGGAGGTGAACTTGGAAATAACTTTGAATTTCAGCTAAGCTTCATTATGAATGTTGTCCAAATAATAAAGAAGACTGGATCCAATAACGTTTTATTGGTTTATTCGAACATTACCTAAAACTAAATATAAAACATCAGCATTCACAGATTGAGGGCACACTACTAGTTACAGCAGTCAGTCGCTACACCTCGTTCTGTACCTGGTGAAGAGACACCTCTCTCTCTCCTTACGTCACAAGATCTAGAGACACCATCACCGTCTAGCTGTTCTGGTAGATAGTAGATACAAGCCGATAACGTTCTATTCTGTAACCTATATTAAAACTAAAATCGTACAAGAATTACTAGCAGTCAAAAATAGGGGTCATATGCGTATTTATCTTCCTTAGTCTGGGTAGTATTGTGAGGTTCCTTAGGGTCATCCCGGGAGCTTAACTATAATGTAAACAAACACAGATCTGCCACATCTCACAAAACGCGCCAACTGTAACAGGTGGAACTGTGGCCGACTGTACATATATTGCCTCTTCCCCCCCCCTCCACCCCCCACCCCCTTCTGTGAGCACACCTAAGTTTGGTACCTAGTTGTGTATCACGATGACGACAGCAGGTGACTACCAGAAGACATCCTAACTCTTGTTGAAATAATATGGCATAAACCTGACAGAAATAATTAATAGAAACGTAAATATAGTAAAGTAACAGAGAATAATATAAGTGTACTAGAGTTTAATGGTTTATTATGGTCGTAGAAAATAATGCACTGTTAACACAGCTGGTATTTGACGTTCATTAATGTTGTTTATGTAAGGATTATTATTGTTTGGTTCATAATTACGGGTCACAATGTCTGTATTGTTCATGTGGATGTATTTGTGTTCTAAAGTTTTCATTATTATGATTATTATTATTGTTATTGTGATTATTAGTATTGTTATTGTTATTATGATTATCGTTATTATTATTATTATTATTGAGTCATCTGGGGTCAATTAATTCAAATAATTTAAGGTCATCATCATAATCAATTTACTCATCGTCATCAGTTATGGTCATCGTCGCCAACGTCATCAGTTAGTGGTGACGTAACCAGTTAAACGAGTTAAGGAAGCCCCGTGCAAGAAGGCCTTAACGCTCCCTGATAAAGGCTGGGTATATATGTTGTGTCATTTATTGTGGTCGTTATCTACACACACACACACACACACGCTCTTACCTACGTTTCAACACACGCAAATGTCTGCTTCCTCGCGTACATCACCTAAAAGGGACAGGTATTGTATGTATCAGCTATTACGGGTTATAAATGTGAGATACAAGGCAGTGAAGCGCTAATAGGACACGTATATAAGGGACATGTATTGCTCCATGACGGGTACTTTATAACACGGTCCAGTAAGTGGGGACGAATAGGTGATAAAAGTGGTGATGACAGAACCCGTGTTGGGCTCTGTCTCTCTCTCTCTCTCTCTCTCTCTCTCTCTTTCATCTGTCATCTTTCTGTCTCTCTCTCTCTCTCTCTTTCATCTGTCATCTTTCTGTCTCTGTATTCTGTCATAGTTTCGTCTCTCAAATCTGCCAGTCTCTTTGTGACATCATTTCTCTATCATTTGATTTCCAGTCATGTATGAGTCTCTTAATCTATCTTCACACACACACACACACACACACACACACACACACACACACACACACACAGTACAGATATGTGCGTATGTATAGATATGCGTATTTGTGCAAGTACTTAAGTATGTGCACCATATGAGTTTGTGTCAGGTTAGAGACATAGCGCTCCCTAACAAAGTGCGTCCAACAATTTAATTGTGTCGTGCTGCCATGAGTACCATTATCCTATTTATGGCATAGCGGTGTGTGTGTGTGTGTGTGTGTGTGTGTGTGCACTTGGTATGTAGTGTGTCTAGTGTGGTTGCATTATGTTTGTGTTAAGGTGCAGGCATTGCTTGCTTCCTCTTGCTTTCAGCTGCCGCCGCTGGCTAGTCCTCGTGGCGAACAGGAAAGCAACTTGCATAAGTCTTCCCCTGCCAGTACACAGCCTCCTCACCATCAAGACTCCTGCTGTGCTTCCTCGTGGCAACACACGGTAACTGGGTGCCTCGTGGGCCCAGGCTGGACCAGCAGGGATTCTCGGAGCAGCAGTGGGCCCCAGAGGAACACGCCCTGGCGCCTACCAACCACTGCCCGAACTAAAAATCGGCCATGGAGCCCCGCATCAGACAGACATGCTTACAGAGCTCCAGTAAGACCCCAACGGTGGAATAATCGGAAGAGATGACCAACACGGGAACCCAACGACTACACCGGCGGATGAAGGCAATACAAGATGGAATAGTTACTAAGGCGAAACCCAACAAATTGGGCTATCGGCAGTCCACTGTTACTCTCCCTCTCCCTAGTCCTTGCATCTACCACTGGATCGGGAAAATAGTTGAACTAAGATTGTGGTTACAGCCCACGCTCCTGCTTCAGCACATAAATCCACTCACGTGCAGCCATCATGCAGCTCATTACACTTTTCCAACATCATCAAAACCCCTAAACCCCAAAAGTCCTTTGGCGACAGACGAGTGGCGACGGGGACAAGCAGAGATGACTGCCGGGAGTCTCTAGTCACAACTCTGCACATCGGCGGCACAGATAAGATGGTCGTTAAGGCACTGGGATCTAGGCAGCAGTGCAATCCGGTCTTGTCTGTGCGACTGAGCAGCCTTTTCCAAGAGCCACTATACTTACCCCACATGGGTAGGTGGCTAAAAAGGGTGACCTAAACATTGTCTGCCTAAAAAAACAATCTTAATGTGCAACCACACCCAGTAAGGTCATCCTAATACGGTCGAAAATTTAATCACAGATCAAAGCAAAAACAAACTATACAACCTCTTATGGTCGCTGCATGAACTGTCAGGACCCTTCTGGATACTGGGAGACATGAGCTGTCTGAAAGAAGAACCACCCTCGTGGCAAAACAGCTGTCTTGGTATGGCATCGACATAAGTAGCCATTAGTGAGTCCCGGCTCCCAAACGAGGGTCGGCTCACAGAGCGGGGGTCCGGCTACACCTTCTGGAAGGATAAGCCTGCAGAGAGAAATCACTTTTACGGAGTTGGCTTTGCCATTCACCAACCCATCCTACCTAGGCTAACTGAAATGCCTGTTGGGATCAACGAGCGTCTCATGACGCTCTGAGTCCGACTGCATTACTCACTTCATGCCTTCAGTGCGTACGCCCCAACGCTGGATGCAGAAGATGACATCAAGGAGGCCTTTAACGCCGACCATGACTGAGTGTTAAGACTGAGAAGATATGGCTGTACTCCGAGGTGACTTCCATGCCAGAGTTAGGTTAGGTTATAAAATGTTTGGTTAGGTTCGTCAGTTTTTTCAATAATCCTCGACTTACAAGAAGCCGTTGGCACAGTAACCAAACAATCACTGCTTGAACAACTACGTTACTGGTGTATGAAGACTTGCCCACATGGTTCCAATCATATGATGCACTCAAAAGACAATTTTAAGGCACACCAATGTCAATGCTAACACACTCAAAGCCCTACAAGCACTCAAATGCCGCAGGTAACACACGCAAGGCCCTACATGCACTCAAAATGTCAATGCCAACGATCTTACTACCCTATTTCCACTCAAAAGACATTTACAACGCACTGAAATGTCAAAGTCAACTCACTCAAGTCCTTACATGCACTCAAATACCAACGTCAAAGCACTCAACGGTATGGCCAACACACCCACAACCTTCCAAGAATTTTAATGCCGCCGCTAAGACACTCAAAGCACCATGCGTAATGTCAATACTCAAAAGCCGTACACACACACTCAAGTGTCAAGAAGGCGAACACACTCAAATCTTTGCAAGCACTCACATATCAAAGCTAATACTCCCAAAGACTTCCACCTACTCTACTGTAGAACCACACACCCTCAAGCGTCAGAACAAGAATGCTGTCACAAGGAATTTTTAAAAGTTGCTTCTCGTACGCATCACAAACTTTCCAACTCCCGCCAAATAAAAATCCACGAAAAGTTTTCCCGCGCAATGGCAAAATGATTTCTTATTATTTCTGGGTTCCCGCGCTTTCTCCCCCACCGCCTGTTACGTCAGTTTTGTATTTTTTTACTTGTTTTTCTCATATTTCATTAGTTATTCATTTAAATATAACAATCTTTCCTTTACTCTACATTACCCATTTTATTATTAATTCTCCTATGACAGAGACGCTTTAAGCTAAGATGTCGTACTTGTGACGGTGTAAATAATGATCTGAGGTACAATATTGTATCCATATATATATTGTTACCCGGGGCTTATCGAACGTCTTATATATCACTTACTCTCTTTCTCCCAGCTTTCTTCCTTCCTGTTTTCTTCATTTCATTCCTTCATTCCCTAGATTCTCTTTCTATTTCCTGACCTTCTCCACATCTCATTCTCTTCCTATTTTTCCTTCCCTCTCTTCTCCCTCTATTTCCTTACTTTATCTCTTTCCTCTTAGGCTTCTTCTCTTCCCCCTCTCCTTCGTCCCTTCTCCTCCTTCATACTTTCTTGATCTTCTCTTCTCTCCATCCTCCTCCTTTTCATCTACTATATTCTCTAACATTTTACGTCACCACCTATTTATTCCCCCCTCCTCCTCCCCCTCTAACTCTCCCTCACTCTTTATTACTCCTCCTGTTCATCATCATCATCTCCACCTCCTCCTCTCATCTTTCTTTCTCACTCCTTCATTTCTCTCAATAATCTCCCTTTACCCCTTTCTCTCCCTATCTCATAAACCCTTCACCCTATTTTTTTCTTTCTTCACCTCCTCCCTTCATCATCTCTCTCTCTTCAACACATCTATTATTTGACAGAGAGAGAGAGAGAGAGAGAGAGAGAGAGAGAGAGAGAGAGAGAGAAAAACACCATCAATTTTCATTATCTGGTGTCGGCGGTATAAGGGGTGCAGAGGTAGGCAGTATTTTCATTATTTATCTCAGCTAGATATATGAAGCTGAAAAATGAAAGTGAGTCTTTTTGGTCATTGTCGAAGAATTTTTGTTACATATGGCACCTCCCCCTCCCCCCTGTCCCATCTACCTCTCCCCTCCCACCTCTATTCCTCCTCCTCTTTTTTTTTTCTTTTTCCGTTCCTCCTTCTCTTACCATTCTGTTCCTTCACTCCTTCCTCCTCCTCTTACCGTCCCTTTCCTTGCTCCCTCCCACTACCCCTCCTTCCCGCCTCCCTCCCTTCTCCGCCCTCTAACTTTCATCCTTCTTCCTCTCCCACAGTCGTTTAATCCCCCTCTCTCCCCTACCACCACCACCAACACCAACATCTTTATAATAATAATAATGGTTGCCCCTCATGTTCGAGGATGGCCGGCCATAGAGCCACCGAGGCGTGAAATACTTTAAGCTGTCGCCAACACATCAACCACGGCTTGAGGTAACGAGCTGCATGACCCAGTGTCAAGGAATAGTCCGAGAAGACCGGACAACTTGCCAACTGCACTGGCTAACCATTACCCCGGAATACGATCAGCAAATCGATTAACATTCAGGTCCCCAATTACTGCTGGGTAGACAGAGGCAAATGGCGTAAATAAACTTGCCCATAGTTTCACTCTGCCCGGGGATCGAACCCGGATCCACTAGCTTGCGAGGCGAACATCCTGACCATTACACCACTACTATCACCACCACAACCACGTATCACACGTCCCAAGAAAACCAAAGATTTTTCTCCCTCTCTCCGGGGTTGATGGTATCTAGAAGATGGATCCTGGTGTGAAAATGTCGGGGACAATGTTTCACAGCGGTGGCGGGAAAGTTTATCAATAATATATATCGCCCCTACACAAAAGACGGCTGATGAGGTTGACAACATTGTGTGTGTGTGAGCGCGATTTATATCAAGACCCACTGGAGTGATGTGAACACCCAGGTTTTGGCAAGTTCCCACCTCCACACACACACACCACAGAGGCCACGACGCCATAACTTTAGTCCAGGATCAAGGAAAATTCTGAATATAGGACTAGTGGGAGAAGTTGTTGCGATAGATCCACAAACTAATTAAGGCGAAAGACATTTGCTGTTTGTTCGAATTGTCACGGGTGAACTTAAGGAAGTATGGACGCATGGAAGTATGGACGCACGGACACAGCGGAGCGGCTAAGTGTCAATTTTTTAGGGAATCTTGCAAATGGTGATACAAGTATGAAAATTGGCAAGAAGATTCAATGTGGGTTAATTATCAAAAATTTCTGACTGGACATTCAAAGTTCCATGATGTCGGCCATTTTCCAAGATAGCCACCAAAAGAAACCTGCTTATAAAGAGTCAATGTCAATGTACTACCAGGACCGACTGATGACAACACTGCGTGAAACTCAGCATGGGGATCAGTGTGAGGTAAGTGGGAATCTCATAGTAAAAATTAATATATATAAAAGTGCTTAGCGTCCCAGATGTTACCTAATCTGCCCCAAATAAGGTTAGGCAGCCGCACCTGAATTGAGAGGATGTGCCAGCGCAGTAGAGCCGAGCCAAGGATAATGGGTTAAAGTCATCCGGATGGTGTACAGATCGCACGGGACTTAAATGATACTTGATGGACGATCGGGCGAGGTGTAGGGCAAACAATTGGTTGAATCTAGCTGTATCCCATACAGGAAGGTATAGTTATCAGCAAAAGTCCTCCCACAAACTTGCTACACAGCGCTGTGGCAGAACTTTTGCTGGCAACTGTACATATGATACAGAGTGTTAAAAGAATAAACCCTCGGCTCTCTACCACAATGACGATTAATGTTGGTCCTAAAATAATTTTGAAGGGAAAACAAACTGGGCCAAGTGTTGTCTATGTCAAGATGATAAGAAGGAAGAACTTAAATTCCCAAAGACTAAACCATACTGGAAGAGAGGAAGATGGCTGCAGAAAATTAGCCAAGAATATTCCTCTTCTCAACCCAATCATTGCCCTTCCAATAAGGCTTGATATGGAAAGACTAGATGAGGGAGATGATATTGCAGAGATATTGCGGAAAATAATGCAATAGCATGAGAGCTGTAGACTTTGCTTCAACAACAAAACATTGCAAAGAGCCTCAAAAAGAACAACTACCTCTGTAGTTGACAGTGATGAAGGTTGCAGAAGTAAGGCACCACGAAAGCCAAGAGACACAAAAAAAAAGATTGTTTTTTGTGTGACAAGCCAGCTCCAGAGAGTGCTATCAGACAAGCAATGACAATGATGCTCAATGACAGAATGAATGTATGTACGAAGACACTCGGTGACAAAAGACTCCTTGCTAAACTTAGTACAAGAGATGTAGTGGCCAAGAGATGAAATATCACCCTGCTGACATAGCTGCACTGTTTTATAGAGAAGGAACTTATCTTAGTGCAAAGGAATATGAGAAACACAAAGAAACTTGACAAAAAAAGAGGCATATACTGACTTTATCTGAACTGGTGACATACTTCAGTGAGACAAAAACTGCATGTGAAAGCTCTTATCGAACAATTTTTAGACGAGCAGACGTAGTCTGACTGTACAAGCAAAGTCTCGAACAACTTGGTGTCGAATCACCTGAAGTTCATTCGACTAGACTTAAGGACCAATTGGTTGACTTAAGGACCAATTGGTTTCACATATTCCTCAACTAGAAGCTCACAATCAAGGAGGAGATGTTCTGCTAGCATGCCAAGAGGATATAGACTCCATCCTGGCTAAGGTTGGCAAATACAGTGAAGCTGTTCATTTGGCCAAGGCTGCCACAATGATACGGCTCAAAACCTGACGAGCCCCTGTAAACGCACTGTGTGAGGGGGTCTGTACCTGTTGTCCACTCAGCTAATCACACACATTCACACACACACACACGTGGAGGCGCGGACACAGACGGACAGATCCACAGCGAAACACAAACATCTACGACCGTTAGTTACAATATTGATGTTACCTTAACCTAACCTAACCTAACCTAACCTAATCTAACACGAACCGACCTGGTACTAAGTGAACATAGTTAATTAAGGTTGAATCTCGAGTATTTCAATGGTTATATTTGGATATTATTATTATTTGTTTGTGTGTTTTAGCTGAAGGCAAAACGGTGTTGTGTGTTCCTATTTCTATACTTACGAGGCAACATTTCACCGTAGGAAATCTTTGAAGGTCTGATGCCTGTTTTCACACACACACACACACACACACACACACACACACACACACATACGAGAGGCAGAGGAAGATACAGTATATAATCAATCTCTCTCTCTCTCTCTCTCTCTCTCTCTCTCTCTCTCTCTCTCTCTCACCTCTTTCCGTATTGATCTCTCTCCCTCTCTCGTATTTCTCCTCTCCATAACTCTCACTTCTTAATTTGCCTCCTTTCCTTCATTCTCTCTTTCCCTTTCCTTTCCTGCTTCGTCTCTATTATCTCTACATAATCCTCCTTTCCCATTCTCCATACCATCTCATTCTTCCTCCCTTCTACCTATCATCCCTCCCATCTTTCCTCTCCTCCCTCTACCTACGTACCTACCTATCCTTTTGCCTTCCTGTTTTTGACCTTATCATTCCGTCTTCCTCTCCTCTTCCTTTCTCCTTTTCCACTTTCCCCATCTCTTATCTTCTTCTATTCCTCCATGTCTTCTTTCTTCTTCTCCCCCTCCTTACTCTCTCTTATCCCATTTCATCCATCCTCTTTCTTATTCTCTTCCCCTTCCCCCCTCTTCCCTTTGTCCCCTCCTCTCATACATCTTTATCCCTAACCTCCCCTTCATCCTCTCTCTCTCTCTCTCTCCCTCCCCCATCCCTCCTCCCCATCTCCCTCATCCTCTCCCTCCCTCCCCCATCCCTCCTCCCCATCTCCCTCATCCCTCCTCCCCATCTTTTCCCTCGACCCCATCATTAATATCCCTGGTCGACACCTAAGGGGAACACTACAGGGCTTTTTTTCCCATCATCTGGCCGTGTTTTGTATACCATTGTAATCTGCTATGGCGGGTCACGGGCAATTTCCTCTCCTGTAGTTTATCATGGTGATGCCTCAGTCTTCACCCCCACCCTACCCCACCCACCCACCCAGCCACACCTTATCCCTGATCAACTACACCCACACCCCCACCTCCTCCTCCATCTATACCCACAACTACACCCACACCTACAGCGACAACCTACACCCACTCCTACACCAACAACTACACCCACACCTACAGCGACAACCTACACCCACACCAACACCAACAACTACACCCACATTTACGAGAAAAAAATAACTGATTCATATTTTGCCAGGATACAGTCAGGTACACCCACGCATACATACATACATACATACATACATACATACACATACAAAGGCCAGACAGACAGACACACACACACACACACACACACACACACACACACACACACACACACAAGGAGTGGTGAAAGAAATAAAATGCAGAATATAAAGAGATTAAAGAGAAAAGTGAATGAAGAAGAAAGAAAGTTTATTAAAGAAGAGAAGAAGAGAATGACGAAGATAAATAAACAAAGTGGAAGAACAACGAAAACAAACATAACCAACAATTAAGAACAAAATAGAATACGTGAAAGAAGAGAGGATAAAAGAGAGAATAGGGAGAATACTGAATAAATAAGAGATGAGAGAAAGGTAAAAATAATCTTCTTTTGTTTATGGTGCAGTAAATAGTACCATCGTGGTGAGACAGACAGACAGACAGACAGACAGAGAGACAGACAGACAGACAGACAGACAGACAGACAGACAGACACAGAGACAGACAGACAGACAGACAGACAGAGACAGACAGACAGACAGACAGACAGAGACAGACAGACAGACACAGAGACAGACAGACAGACAGACAGACAGAGAGACAGACACAGACAGACAGACAGACAGACAGACAGAGACAGACAGACAGACAGACAGACAGACAGAGACAGACAGACAGACACAGAGACAGACAGACAGACACAGACAGACAGACAGACACAGAGACAGACAGACAGACAGAGACAAACAGACAGACAGACAGACAGACAGACATGTACAATTCAGAAGCAGATGACAGATAAAAGAAGAGAAGAAGATCAAAAAGTGTAATAAGAAAAGGAAATGAACACCTAGGAAGCATCAGCAGGAGCAGTGTGGGTGAAGGAGAGGAACAGACAAACGTAGGACTGTGTGTTATTGTAGGGTGGTGTGAGGAAGGGGCTGGTGAGGCGTACTGCTGGCCGGTGGGAAGATTTGGGTAGTTTGTCGTGTGAGGGGGAAGTATCATAATACAACACATTTATTACAACAGTGAAAATAAATGATAATATATGATGGGGAAATGTTTGTGTGTGTGTTTGGTTTAGTTTCCGTTTACCCTCCATGAATGACATACATGTATACACAGAAACATACATACTTTGCTGTAACTGGGAATAGAGTAGAGTGAAATACATACAAACATATAAATCATCATGAGCGTTAGCCTGTTATAGCCGTGTAAAATATACACGACAGAGTTAGACAAAAACTCTTTATAGCGACATGTCCGGACCAGGCAAATAAAAATTGAGCAACAACACTATGACTGAAGAGAACCATTGTGCCCAACTGCTGCTGTATCTCATGTGCCCAGCTGTGTACACACAGTGGCTGTATACACACGGCGGCTGTGTACACACAGTGGCTGTATACACACGGCGGCTGTGTACACACAGTGGCTGTATACACACAGTGGCTGTATACACACAGTGGCTGTATACACACGGCGGCTGTGTACACACAGTGGCTGTATACACACGGCGGCTGTGTACACACAGTGGCTGTATACACACGGCGGCTGTGTACACACAGTGGCTGTATACACACGGTGGCTGTGTACACATGGTGGCTGTGTACACACGACGGTTGTGTACACACGGCGGCTGTGTACACACGGCGGCTGTATACACACGGCGGCTGTGTACACATGGTGGTTGTATGCACTTAGGGGCAGGTGTACACATGGTGGCCGTGTACAGAAGTATAACCGTATACGCTCAGAAGTATAACCATGTGTACAAACAGGAGCATAACCATGTACACACAGGAGTATAACCATGTACACACAGGAGTAAAACTATGAATACACAGAAGTATAACCATGTACACTCTCCCAAGAAAGTGTTTGTAACACAGTAACACGCACACAACAGTCTGAGGTCAGTTGGTATTTCTTATTGTGAGTTACACCTCTCGTTCATTCTTCTTGCACCTGGTAATCACCATGACACCTGCAGTATACCACCTGTTCTCTACATAATGTAATGAAATACGATGAGTTGTGATACCATATACATAATCAATAACGTCATTAGTAACCTGGCTTATTAATGCACCTTAGACACTAAATCAGCCCCAGGGGATGGGTTGCCAAATAGGAATATAACGTTACTATGTTTTCATGAACCAAGGTTACAATGGAATCGCTTCGAACGAAATATGAAACACTGTGATCCGATATTACATTAATTTGTAAATATAGAGATTACAGGTGTATTATGATGCCATATCCAATTACGATGACATTATGATTTACTGCATTTCGATATTATTTCTACCTCAATTGATGAGGTAACAATATAACGTATCATCTCGTGATTCGTGCTGGCAACGGAACATCATCTGATACACACTACGAGACGATGTCTGTCGGTGTAAGCTGTGTTGTCCAATGAGTCTCGGGTACCAGTGTTGATCATGGATTTCCAGCAGAAAACATCCACTATTTGACTGCCGTTGATATATTTTCGCTACATTAATATCATTTTATTATTGTACTAAAGTTGAAGCACAGTGATTCACCACAATTACAACAAATGCCAGAAATAATAACCGGCAACCTCACAGATACTAGGAAGGCAGACCTGCCACCATAATGCAGGAATAACAATTAGTGATCGGAAATATTTGTCCATTGTGACACATTGTATCGATGAGGAAAGGGGCCGATACTTTGGGGAGAATGTACACAGACAAGTGACGTATGTACGTAAAAAGGACATTATAAAGCCATGTACAGAACATACAAGTTGCGTATGTACGTAAGAACGGAATCTATGTACATCAATTAGCGTGTACGTTAATAAAGGAATTTATGTTGCCATGTACACAGTTTTCGGCTCCAGAAATTGTTTCAGTAAACCGTTATGTGTGTCAGGGAGGAAGGGAGGGAGGGAGAGAGGGAGGGAGGGAGGGAGGGAGGGAGGGAGTAGAGAGGAAGGGAGGGAGGGAGTAGAGAGGAAGGGAGGGAGGGAGAGAGGGAGGGAGGGAGTAGAGAGGAAGGGTACAATGAGAAATTGAGGGAATAGAGAGGAGGAAGAATAGGGAGGGAAGGTGAAGTAAGAGAGGAGTGTGATGGAGAGAGTAAGGAGAGGGAAGAAGGGAGGTAGAGAAGGTGGGAAGATGGAGTGGAGAGAGAAACGGGAAAGGGAAGATAAAAGGGAGAGAGGTAAGGTAGAAAAACGGAAGGAAGGTGAAAGGGGAAATAGAGAGATAAGAGAAAATAACAGTAAAATGTGAGAGATGAGTCAAGTGCGTGTGTGTGTGTGTGTGTGTGTGTGTGTGTGTGTGTGTGTGCGTGTGTGTGTGTGTGTGTGTGTGTTTAGAAAGTAGGATCAAAAGCCTCTCTTACCTATGTTACCCTTGCATGCATTACCCACAGGAAGTCAAAAGGTCAAACATAACAGCTGGCGGAATTGGGTCGTCCTCTCACCTGTCATATACACAATTCTATAAACACACAAAAAAGAAACACAAACAATAGGTCATCCTAATTGACTCACTTGAAGATTAATTACCCTTGCTTGTTTTACCTGGTGATCAAATGCCCTAACGTTACCTAGGAAGGGTTAGGTTAGGTTAAGGTAGATTAGATCAGATTAGACTTGGTTAGGTTAGGTTAGGTTAGGTTAGGTTAGGTTAGGTTAGCATTAGGATGTTTATTTATCAGGTGAAATAAGTCGTACCACCAGGGAATCAATCCCTTTTGCCTACATCAAACTTCACCGCGACACATCTGATTGACAGAATACCCTTGTACAATCCATTAAGTTCTGGGGTAGTGAACATGGCCACGACACGTTGGTTCAGGCTGTTGAAACAATATAATGAAATAACCCGATGTACCGTTCCAGTAACGTTGCCGACACTATGATTCCTCCAGCTGACAGGTGAAGGTATGAAGATTAAACTGGATGAGATGATTTCTGATAGGGTCCCCCACACGCACCGACAATAGGATTATGAATTTCCTTGGGTGTCACGTAACTCTTCAGACGGCAGAGAGGTGTAGAGGTGCTTTGAGACTTATCCCTGCTTGGATTTTGATATTGAAAAAGTTTATTTCTTTTTTTTTTTCAAGAAAGAATAAATTTATTCCACCAAATTTAGAGATTCAGACTTGCTTGGATCATGTTACTGAGGAAATTTAGTTATATCCAATTATATCTCCAATTTCTGTAAAAATAATTCAATTGCCAGAACAAGAACAACCTGCACCTCACCTCCTCTCTTCCCTCCTTCAACGAGCTGCGCCATACACCTCCGGATGCACTGTGCTCATTTGACAGACAAAAAGCTTCCTCCACTCCCCCGCCCGTTCACTGCACAGGCTCCCCACTGCACCCCTTGACCGAGTGTAGGACCAAAAACCCTTATTTAGAGTAAGAAAATAGGACAAAAGACCCTAACCTAACCTAACCTAACCCAATCCAACCTAAACCAACCTAACCTTATCTAACCTAACCTAAAATTATTAAAATGGACTTAAAGCCTGAAAATAGAAAAAAAAATATGGGTTTTCTGTCCTACTTTGCACTTTACTTAAGGGGGTTTTGTCCAGGGGGGTTTTGTCCAGGGGGGTTTTGTCCAGGGGGATTTTGTCCAGGGGAGTTTTGTCCAGGGGGTTTTGTCCAGGGGGATTTTGTCCAGGGGAGTTTTGTCCAGGGGGTTTTGTCCAGGGGGGTTTTGTGCTAGGGGGTTTTGTTCGGACCCCCCCCCCCCCCTTTGGCCACACACGTCAGGGGGTTCCACACTACATCCAAGGGCTTGGTAAAAAGTTCGAAAAAGATTATGTTAAGGGTATATAAAGTTATAACTGGTGAGTGGTAGGTTAGGTTAGGTTAGGATAAAGGTAACTGTACCTGAGTTTAGTTAGCTGAAGGTAGGTTGTTAGATCATGGGTAGGTTAGGTTAGGTTTTGGGCTAAGATAAGCTGGGTGTAGGTTAGGTTACGGTTAAGTAAAATTAGGTTATTTAAGGGGCAAGTAAGATTTGGTTAGGTTAGGTTAGGTTAGGTTAGGTTTGGTTAGGTTAAGTATAGATTAACCAAGATTAATCTCCTACAAACCACCACCACCAACACCACCCACCACTAAATAAACTAAAATAATGGTTGACCCTCGTGTAACGAAGATGGCCAGCCCAAGGGCCACCTAGGCGTGAATTTGTTTAAGGTGTAGAAGCTGTCTCCAACACAACAACCACACCCGGGGATCGAACCCGGGTCCGCGCGCTTGCTAGGTGAGCATGTTGACCATTACAACACAGGTCGTCATTCACCACCATTACTATCACCCAGCACAACCACTACCATCCACCACCACTATCCCGTCCCCATGACAACCATCAACTACCACCACTACAACAACCACTAGCACAACCACCACCATCACTATCATAACCATCACCACCACCATCACAACTACAACTATCAACACCACTATCACAACCACCACTATCACAACCACCACTATCACAACCACCAGCACAACCACCACCACCACAACCACCACCACAACTATCAACATCACCACCACCACCACCACCACTATCACAACCACCACCACAACTATCAACATCACCACCACCACCACCACTATCACAACTATCATCACCACCACCACCACAACCACCACTATCACAACCACCAGCACAACCACCACCACCACAACCACCAGCACAACCACCACCACCACAACCACCACCACCACTATCACAACCACCACTATCACAACCACCAGCACAACCACCACCACAACTATCACCATCACCACCACCACTACCACAACCACCACCACAACTATCAACATCACCACCACCACAACTATCACCACCACTACCACAACCACCACCACAACTATCAACATCACCACCACCAAATCAACACCAATCCCACTACCACTATCAACACCAACACCACATTCCTCCCCGCTCCTGCAGGACACAGGGGGGGGGGGGGTGAAGGAGGCGCCTAACACGGGAAGTGCATTACACGTGCAAACAAGAGTATTGGATCCAACTTCACCTGACCACCCTTGCCAGACCAACCGTGACTGACCATCCCTGCCTGACCACTCTACCTGACCTTCCTTGCCTGACCTCCCCTACCTAACCACCTCTGGCTGACTCCCCTTGAATACCCCTGACGGACCTACACTAACGTATGACATATGCAGTATACACACACTGTATGTACTATAGTGTGTGTGTGTGTGTGTGTGTGTGAGCCCTGACGAGATTTGAGTGTGAATATTTTACACTGACCTGCAAACCTCTGTACACGAATGTTAAGTTAGAAATGCCAATTCGAATACAGAACCGGGTATACAGTACAGGATACAGGTGGTGCATTAGTTAAGAACGATTGTAAAGGTGACAGTACCATACAGGTGATGCCTTAACCCAGACACAGTGAGTATATCTTTATTAAGTATTAGAACCCCATCTAAGTAATTTGGTACTTTGAATTAAGTACTCGCTCGAGAAAGTATCTTTACGGAAGGGTCCGATGAATTTCAAAATGATAACCACGATTCCTGTTGTCTCGGTAGCGTTGTCAAAATCCTTTATCAGTTGTGTCATATTTTGGAGCAAGTTACACAGCTGAATATTGTTTATAATTTTAGAAATTCCGGGAGCGTTTTGTATGCTTGGTAGTTAAGAATGTGTAATTTACATATGATGGTACCTGTCGTGACGGAGAGAGCTAGTAATGGCAGGCAGTTCATCTTTGACAATTTATTATTTGAAATATATATTCTAAAATGGTTTAAGAAACTTGTGTGTAATTTTCTTGGTCCATTTTTTGAACAGAATCAATATGAAACCGAGTCGCGTGGAAACTACACTGACCTCCTAACCCAAAGGTCGCCCGTTCGAGTCCCGCGGCCATTAATAGGGATGCCCCATTTGACCCAGCAAAAGTTGGGGAAGTAAAAGAAGGTAACGTACAGTGTCAACCACGCTGTAGCCTTGTGTACCGAAGACTCAGTCCCCAGTGTGTTGTGTCCACACTGTCCCTAACAGGCCGTCAAGCTTATGGGCTCCACCATTACTTTTAAACTGAATAAAAATGTCACCTGCTCACACATATATATATGGCCAAATGGTACAAATCAGCATTAATGCCGGACTTGTATCATACACTACTCATCATCTCTCTGTCATTCACAATAAAACTCCGACACTGTTGATGGCGTCGACATCAACGTCTACAAAACTGTTATATGATCCACTTCGACCTAACTCAAATTATCATATAAATGAACCAAAAAATTCATAACTTTATTTGTCATGGCCTCCTGCACCTGTCACACGCCAAAGCAACAACCTAATCACCTTGTACTGCTGTCTGTACCTGTTGGACAGTTTATTAATAATTACAGAAGTGGTATTAATGATGATGGAAATAATAATACTGTATACTAAATAAGTTGACTTTACTACTGGATATACCTGAATAAATTAACATACATTTCTATAATAAATATTAATCGATACTACAATAACAGGTGGATAAGGTATACAAAATATTGGATGAGTAAAATTTTTATATATACATACTGAAGACTGGGAGTGAATATTTTAAGACCGTGACACATGACCTCTGCGTACTGGATTATTGAGCCAGTCCGCAAAGCCAGTCCGCAAAGCCAGTCCGCAAACCCATTATTATCTTTACAAGTACAAGTGTTGGAAGAGTGGAGTGGCGCTTAATGACTCAAGAGCTCAAATAAGAGTCGTTAATCATCGTATTTTGGAGTTCGGTTCAGTTCCGTATTATTAATCACCATCAGAACTCATTACGCACTGTTTGTGTTAGTTTCAACTCATTCAAGTACCGTCTACTCTTGGGCATACAGGTGAGGGTGGGAGATACAGGTGAGGGTGGGAGATACAGGTGAGGGTAGGAGATACGCGGCTGATATCTATGACTTATGCACCCCGCTTCAGGTAGACTCAGACCGGCCTGCCATTGATCTGCACGACGCATCATCAGAGACAGACAGCTTTAGCAATATTGCACACCTGTCCGTGATATTGCAAAGGCCCTCCCAATTTACTATTTCTGTTGAAGCAAGGGTGTTTTTACCGAGCTCTGTGCAGGGTTGATACGAAATGTGAAATATGAGGTGAGGTTAAATGAGACTGGGTGAGGATTAAGTTGAGGTTGGGTTAGGTTAAGGTAGGATAGGTTAGGTTATTGGTTAAGTTAGGTTAAGTTTATGTTAGGTTATTGGTTGGGTTGGTTAGGTGAGGTCAAAGTAGAGTATAATTGTTTTGGTTAGGTTAGATTAAGTCGAGTTCGTTTGATTTAGCCATCACAATAACCAAAATCCATCATTCAACACAGCAAAACTTACCACAATTCATCCACTACAGTAACCACAATCCACCACCATCACAACAACAACAGCTACTACCACCATCCTCAACACAAAGACTAACCACCACCTATTCTCTCGGTCACAAAAACACATGAGCTTATCTCACGTTAAAATTAAATCTTAAGGTGAAATAAACTGGATAATTAATCTTGAAACAACAATTAAATACGTAACATTGAGTATCATTATTATTATTATTATTAAGTGTGTATGTGTGTGTGTGTGTGTGTGTGTGTGTGTGTGTGTGTGTGTGTGCGTGTGTGTGCGTGTGTGTGTGTGTGTGCATGTGTGTGTGTGTGTGTGTGTGTGTTGTAGAGAGGGAGACACATATTGACACACGCACCTCGTTTTGAGATACATTTTTACCATAGCCAACATGAAATACGCCTCGTAACTCTCTCTTACACCGACACTCACAACACTGCATCGTCCAAGCGAGAGAGCGAGCGAAAGAACGAACGAGTGAGCAAATTACAAGACTCCATATCTCGCGTTGCTTCGCTGACCAACCTCAGGCCAATCAAAAGTTAGACTCGCAAGATGTTATACTGAACGCGATGTATGGGGAAAGTTTTCAACACTCACATACAACACAAACCAATTCATGTTGCCGCCCGACTTCACATTTTTTCCTAAAGTTTGTCTGTCTCCAGTTTTTACCCAGTCAAGGAAAATTACTTTTTTTTCGTTCGTGTTGGACAATTATAGCTGGAAACTCGATACACCATTGGGGCAGTGTTGTAAATTTCGAGCGGACTTCAACAGTATCAGAGAGACATTGTTCCACTATTTTTGGTGCACACACACACACACACACACACACACACACACACACACACACACACACACTAATAACAATAATAACAATAATAATAATTAATATGACGTATTGTCAAGATTAATTATTCTGAAGAAAAATATTATTGGATGACACTAAGTATCACATAATAGAGCGTATCCAAACATAATCTGTCCTGTCCTACCCTAACCTAACCTAACCCAACCCCCCCCCCCCCCACACACACACACATACTAAACCATGTTGCACAGAAACTTGCAGAAACGTGAGACATCACTGGCCGTTGCCCATGTGGACTTCAGGAAGGCCTTTGACCTTGTTGATCACTGCACTGTTATCAACAAGGCTATTGCACTAGGGCTGCCCACCAACCTGGTCTCATGGCTCACTGATTTCTTGAGTGGACGTCGCCAGGCAGTGAGGTATCAGGGCTTGGTCTCCACATTCCAACACCTCGCCTGCGGTGTTCCCCAGGGGACCAAGATGGGACCACTGTGCTTCTTCATCCTGATCAACGACGCTCTATCGGACACTCCTCACAGGTGGAAGTACGTGGATGACTGCACTGTGGGGGTTTCAGTGGACAACACCGCACCAGACTACTCAACGCTACAAGGCACCCTGGACAGGCTACAGGCATGGACTACTGAGAACACGGTCACCATCAACCACACCAAAACCGTAGTCATGCACATCAATACCACCACCACTCCAGTGCAAGCCCCAGCAGTCACAGTGGGTGCCCATCCTCTCCAGCTGGTGCAGTCTGCCAAACTCCTGGGTGTAACTATAGACAACAAACTTGACTGGAAGGCCCATGTAAATAACTCAGTCAAGGCAGCCTCGTACCGCCTCTACATGCTACGACGACTTAGGTCACTTGGGACACCCACGCCAGAGCTGAGGGCCATCTAAAACGCCTTTATTCTCCCCAAACTAACGTATGCGTCACCAGCCTGGTCGTCTTCTCTCAACTCCACCCAACAACGTCAGCTAGAGAAGGTACAGAAAAGGGCCTACAGAATCATGCTTGGCGCAGAATACTCCGGCTACACCAACGCTCTCTCCACCCTGGAAATGCCATCCCTCAGTGACCTCCACCACCAAGCACTGGAAAGGTTTGGCAGTGGACTACTGCCATCCACGTCATCGCCACCTCCTGCCACCTGCAGCCCCCCGCCCATCTCGCTCAGTCCGTCACTACAACTAAATTCAGCCCATAAGAGCCCGCACTGATAGATATAAGAACAGCACCATCCCATCTATTGTTAAAATAATAAACAACTCCTGATTTATGTACTGTACAGCCCTGTAAATGTATTCAATGCATATTATATCTTTATGTCTAAATCACATGTAAATATGTATATTTTCAGCCACCGGCTGCAACTCTATTAATAAACCGTTTATTATTATTATTATTATTATTATTATTATTATTATTAAACTAAACCTGAGGAGCTGTGCCGAGTTTTATACACGGATGGGGAATGAAATTTATTCCCGAGTCCATTCAATTTACCACCTGTCACTCATTTCTTCAGTGTGACCCTCTTGAGTGCCATGGATGGACAGGTGTGCCAATGGCGGATAGGGGTGCCGTGTAGGGTGGGGGGGGGGGGCTGGAAGTCTCCTTGGCACGGTGATAGACAGGGGGACCTTCCGTTAGTGAGCTGGTTTGGTTAGGTTAGGTTAGGTTAGGTTAGGTTAGGTGGTCTAGTCTAAGGCACAGGATCTCTCTCTCTCTCTCTCTCTCTCTCTCTCTCTCTCTCTCTCTCTGGGCTTGCCTTGTATGTTCCTCGAATTAATTCAACCATAACAGAGCCATACGAGTATAATTATATAGTCATTTACTGGTGTTTAATCATCGTTCACTAAATCTTTCCCGCTAACATCACTGTTCACTCACTCTCTCTCTCACTCGCTTACTTTTTCCCTCCTGATGAAAGCATTTACTCATTCACTCACTCGCCTTAATATATTGTAGGACCTCCCTCACCTCTCAGGACCTCCCTCACCTCTCAGGAACTCCCTCACCCCTCAGGACCTCCCTCACCTCTCAGGAACTCCCTCACCCCTCAGCATCTCCGTCACCACTATAATTACCCTCACATTCCTCTATAATTATCCTCACATTCCACTATAATTACCCTCACATTCCACTATAATTACCCTCACATTCCACTATAATTACCCTCGCATTCCACTACAATTACCCTCACATTCCACTATAATTACCCTCACATTCCACTATAATTACCCTCACATTCCACTACAATTACCCTCACATTCTGGACCAGTACCACCATTCCATCTGACAGACAATGCAGCGACGGACAAACTCACCATGAGCCACGCCTACTGTCCCGCTCACACCCAAGCCTACTGTCCCGCTCACACCCACGCCTACTTCCCCACACACACCCACGCCTACTGTCCCGCTCACACCCACGCCTATTTCCCCACACACAGCCACGCCTACAGCTACTCCCACGCCTACACCTATAGCCATTCTTACACCTACAACCACGCCTAAATGCCCCGCCCACGCCCACACTGACGTACTCTACCACTGTGAGCAAGATCCTCTCTCCCCAACCACTTACTAAATCTTGAGCAACAAAGGCGTGTACAGTCGTATCCATAAGGTCTTAACTTAACTTTAGGAAGATTAATTAACTCGTGTTTACTTAAGCCTGAGATGAATGATGGTCACAGTAGTAGTACGAACTTAAGGACAACTTTGCTATGTTAAGCTCATGATATGTGGTCCGCAGAAGATGTTGGTAATACTGGCTGAAGAGAGGGACACAGCGTTGGTAGTACTGTAAGCTCTCTACACAGGGAACAGATGATGATGATGATAATAATAATAATAATAATAATAATAATCACTATTCTTAACCTTACCTTTAATTATTATTATTATTATTATTATTATTATTATTATTATTATTTATCCAAGACGCTACATAGGTCACACAGTCATGTTATCAGTACAAAGGTAAAAAAAAATTACAACTACATACAGGTAACAGAGCTCTTCTCTCTCCAGGTAACAGAGCCCCTACAGGTAACAGAGCTCAACTCCCTACAGGTAACAGAGCTCTTCTCTCTCCAGGTAACAGAGCCCCTACAGGTAACAGAGCTCAACTCCCTCCAGGTAACAGGCAAGGACATGACCCGGGCGCCTCAAACCTCATCTCCGTATCAAAATTGTTCTTCCGTTTACAGTCGATACAGTCCCCAAGGCTTCAATAAGAGGCTTCCTGGACCACATATGTATAATATTTACTAGTATATAACGCGACTTCAATACATATTAAAGACCAGCAGAAAATTTGTATATGTAAGTACTGTATACGTAACATACATATAACGTCACCTTGAATACTGGGAGTCTAAGGGCCCCGCCCCCTCCCCCACTGAGAAGAGATGCCCCGCCCCCTCCCCCACTGAGAAGAGATGCCCCGCCCCCTCCCTCACTGAGAAGAGATGCCCCGCCCCCTCCCTCACTGAGAAGAGATGCCCCGCCCCCTCCCTCACTGAGAAGGGATGCCCCGCCCCCTCCCTCACTGAGAAGAGATACCCCGCCTCCTCCCTCACTGAGAAGAGATGCCCCGCCCCCTCCCCCACTGAGAAGAGATGCCCCGCCCCCTCCCTCACTGAGAAGAGATGCCCTGCCCCCTCCCCCACTGAGAAGAGATGCCCCGCCCCCTCCCCCACTGAGAAGAGATGCCCCGCCCCCTCCCTCACTGAGAAGAGATGCCCCGCCCTCTCCTCAAGAGTTACAGCTGATTGGCTGTCGCAAATCTGTTCTATTTCGTCCTGAGTAATGATGTATTTCTAAATAAGTTTATTCATAATCGTTGGGATGACCGTGTTTGACGAGAAAGATATTTAGCTAAATTATATGAAGATACATACATTTGTTATTTCAAACACGAGCACATAGGAAGTTTATCAGAAATCTTATACATGAATTAACTGTTAAACTCTGGTAGCAAATTCACGCTTTTGGAGGACATATTTAATATATACTTATTGTTATCCACACTAAGGCATACTAAGACAAATTACGTATCAATAATAATAAATTATGCAAAAATAACATTTTAAAAGATCAGAATCACATTGAAATATTACACGGCCCCTGAAAGTTGGTGGATGAGTGTGACAGACTGGGGAGCTTGGCCACTCGAGCCGTCAGCAGAGGCGGGGAATATGGAGTTGTTCGTAGTCCCGCCTCTGCTGACGGCCGTGTTATATTAAACTTCCCTGTAGGTACACTACCTGAAGTCAGTACACAAGATCGTTGTTCTGATTAAAAACTACCCAGCAGTACAGGATGTCCTCACTAATAACATAATGGGACAACCAACCCAACCATCGAGCAAGAAAACCATCTTAATCACCGGGCTCGACCAGTACCAGCCCCCTACACGACTAGAAGCTCATCCCAACATTAAAAGGACGAAGCGACTCAGGGGGCAAGAACACCGATCGGACTCTGAAGGTAACTCGCTATCAGCCCCCTACCCGGAGGTGCTACAACTGTCAACACTGGGGCCACGTGGCCCGATTATGCCTCTCTACCAAGCCGTGGTGTGGTCTTTGCTCAGGACAACATGAAACACGGGCTTGCAGAAATGCAGTTGCTCAAGGGGGACCCATTCAACTGAGGTGCATTAACTGCAAAACAGTTGGAGTGCCTGTATGGCACCCTGACTGTCCTAGAGCTCCTACAACCCCTCAGCGCCCAGACCCGCCACCCAGGCAGGTCTCAAGAAACACTACTGCCCTGTCCTCACTATCAAAGCTTCAGGATCATCATCAGCCGTCAAAGAAAGATCACCATGGAGCAACACAGACGTACTGACACAACAGGTAGCTGCCAACGGCAGGAGAAAATTTTCTATAAATATGTATTTATATGTATTACAATTATGTATGATCAACCTCCAAAAAGCCCTTCCAATATACCTCCAACACTCCTCCAATATACCTCCAACACTCCTCTAATATACCTCCAACACTCCTCCAATATACCTCCAACAACCCTCCAATATACCTCCAACACCCCTCCAATATACCTCCAACACCCCTCCAATATACCTCCAACCCCCTCCAATATACCTCCAGCACCACTCCAATATACCTCCAACACCACTTCAATATACCTCCAACACCACTCCAAGTCCCTAT
This sequence comes from Homarus gammarus, assembly GCA_958450375.1. Taxonomy (NCBI): domain Eukaryota; kingdom Metazoa; phylum Arthropoda; class Malacostraca; order Decapoda; family Nephropidae; genus Homarus; species Homarus gammarus. Next base: position 1,173,192 of record CAUDMG010000334.1, read on the forward strand.
ACGCTAAAGATCAAGGTCACTGGATCAATTGGTGTAAAGTAGTGGTGCCAAGCTGTCAGAAGAAGCTGTCATGTCAAAGCCTCCAGCGCCGCGACACAACATAGTCACAGGGGCCTCAACAATGCCGAGTCTTATTCACTAAACTCACTGAAGATGTTTTATGATGTCTCCACACACTGAGTTCAAGTAATATAATGTCTCTGTTGGTTTGAGCTTAGATCTTTACAATTCCTTGACGTACCGACGGATGGACGGATGCACAGACGGATGGACGGGTGGACGGACGGAGAGTTTGTGTTCTTATCCCCCGTCCTTAGAGTGGGGAGGGGGCTTAACGTGTTCCTATAATTTCAAACCCATTAACGTATTCAACTAAAATTAAAAATGACTTTATTTTGAGCAGTAAGTGAGCTCTATGAATGTCAAACTTGATTCATTCACTCATTCACTCACTCACTCACTGGAAGAGATGTTGGCCTGGCTTCCTTCACCCAGCTTACAGTGTCACAGTTTATGGTCAATATTCAACCAACCTTGTCCTTCAGACTACCTGCGTCAACACCTCAGAGACAGTCACAATTATTACCAACATTCGGACCACCTAAAGATTAGACACCCCAGCTTATTTCACCTAAAGATTAACCACCCTAACACTAAGCAAAACACTCAGGTAACGTTACGGTGGTAAATCTTCAAGTTAAAACACATTAGGGTGTCTAAACTTCGGGTGGTCAGAATATGCTAACTTTCTTACCCTACTAAAACACACCAAAACCAAACAGACAGGTGGAAACGATTAATTTACTATTCCAACTTCAATGAATATACCTTAATTATTTTTGACTGTACAAGTAACAACATTCTCAATCCACATGTTCACCTCCCCCGCCCGGTACAGTGACTCGCCCCAATCTATGATACACCACGCTGCTGCCTTTACCACGGACAGATTGTTTAAAGTATCACAGGGAAATATTGTGGCGATGTCAGTCACCTGTCAATCAGGGGTGAGAGTGGAGGGGGAAACGGGAAAAAAGAAAAGGGGGAAGGGAGGGGAGAATGGGAAGGGAAGAGGGGTAGGGAAGAGAAGAGGGAGGAGTTAAAGGAGAGGGGGAAGGGAAGAGGGGAAAGGAGAGTGAGTAAAAAATAGAGGAAAAGGAGAAGGGAAAGAGAAGGAAGAAAAAAGAGGGACAGGGAAGAAGAGAGAGGAGAATAAGGAGAAGATATAAGGAAAGAATCTAAAGAGTAATCCTACTCTACAATGTTTCGTTCATTATCATTATATCTTCACCCACTTACACACGTAACATACACTCTCCGTGGTGAAGCTGAGCCACGGCAATGAGTCCCCGAACTGACTACCCCTGACTGTGCCGGTCGATACTGCTTCGGTCTGGGAAGGAGTGAACTTTTGACCCTGAGTGTACTGTACTTAATATACCGTTATATTATACACCATTCAGCTGTTTTCTTCTTAATTATTCTCTTTTATCTTTTGTTTCTCATTTCTTCAATACGTCTGTCTGTGTTCTGTTGACTGTAGCTAAATATTTAAGACAACATCAAACAACAGCTTTTTTTTATCCGCTCAATGTAGTGACGTCAGCTTTTGTCAGTCGAACCATAAACACAGACAGACAGACAGACAGACAGACAGACAGAGAGACATGTCGATAGATTAGATAGACAGATACTTATCACACACACACACACACACACACACACACACACACACACACACACTTACCGACTGACTGACCAGCTGACTGACTGACTGACTGACTGAGAGAACTTTTATTAGGCTCTCCCCTCCCTCAACAACATCCTCAGGTCTAGCTATTCCCAATCTTCCTCATTTTCCCTTATGTCATGTTACACGCGGGAGAGAAACGGCACGAAAGGTTCAGTATTAGGGATGAGGGAAAGACCAGGGGTTCAAGGGTCACATATAAGGGGTGATAAGGGTAAGGGGGAGGTCGAGGGGTTCAAGGGTCACATATAAGGGGTGATAAGGATGATGGCTAAGGACGTCTTGGGTGCTCGTCGGCTCCTACGTTAACCCAGTCACCCTCAATGGGCCCGGACTCGTGGACAATTTTCCGCCGGGTAGACATCAAAGGCTGGTAGGAGAGCTCGTTGCCTACAAGCTGAAGTGAACCAAATGACTTAATCAAGCCTTGTCAGAGAACAGCCTTGAGTGGGGTGGATGAAAACACAAGATAAGCAATAAACTAACGTACCCTAACCAAACCTAAACTAACGTTATCTTGATGTAGCTTAACCTTACCTAACCTAACCTGCAGGGTGAATTTTGAGGCCAAAATAGCCTGTACAAATGAAAATGATTTTAGAAATAACACCCACGTGACTTTGTGTATATCAGAATTAGAAATATCATGGGAAAATATCACTGTAATTTGACAGTAAGTATATTAAAAAATAAAAATATAAAGTTCCCTGGAATTCGAAATGGAAACTTTATGGTTTTAAGTAAGACACCAGGTTACTTTAATTGTTTTCAAACACTTAGGTAACTGTAACACCAGAGTCATTCTAGTGACTATAAACATTATAAGAATGATCACTACAGTTGACGGTAAACATATCACCTGGAGGGAAGATTTTATCTCTACAAAAAAGAAATAAAGTGACGGAGAGGGAGACCTCATGAACCTTCAGGGTCTGACGAACAGGGTTTTCTGATCTACCTGGGCTGTAATGACCCTGGGTAAGTCACCTGGGCTTAGGTGACCCTCCCTGGGTAAGTCGAATCATCTACATAACAGCCCCAGCTAACTTCAACCTAACTTTAACCTAACGCTAACTAAACCTAACCCAACGCTAACCTAACATAACTAATCTAAAGTTAACTTAACCTAACATCAACCTTACTTAACGCCAAGTAAACCTAACGTATCACTAACCTAACCTCAAGATTCGTCCCAAGCTTATTTCACCTTATATTAGCCACCCTAACTTCCCATAGTGTTAGGGTGTTCAATCATACGGTGAAATAACCAGAGTGGGGGAGGTGGTAATCATCAGGTGAATCTGTACTGACCACCTGATACTACTACCTGCGACATACACTACACTACCCTATTGATCTTAACTCTAAAGGCCTTTTTTTCTTTTCTTTACATCAGCTATGGTTACAACGCTATAAAAATACCCCCATATAAAAACTACAATACGTGTCACAGAGAAAAAAAACATTAGATCACTTGTATTTTATGAAGTTAATATAGGATTTTTACAGGCGTTTGATCTATATTTAAAAATACCTGAAAAAATAGCTTTATTTACCCCTCAAATATCTATTATCTAGAGAGGAAAAATTCACACCAAATATTTAGAGTAAAAACTGGGCCAACAAGTTTTTATTGTGAGTTGATTATCGTCAAACTCTCGGGAAATAATAATGAAATAATTAATAAGTATAAAGTGCAGGTTTGAGAGACACTATGTGGTGGTCTGTATAATGTGTAGGTAATGTGTGAAGACGATCACCATAATGACTGTAACAGCCACAACCACGATAACAACCACAACATCAATGACTATAACAACCATAACATCAATGACTATAACAACTACAACATCAATGACTATAACAACTACAACATCAATGACTATAACAACCATTACATCAATGACTATAACAACTACAACATCAATGACTAAAACAACTACAACATCAATGACTATAACAACCACAACATCAATGACCATAACAACCACAACATTAATGACCATAACAACCACAACATCAATGACCATAACAACCACAACATTAATGACCATAACGACCACAACGTCAATGACTATAACAACTACAACATCAATGACTATAACAACCACAACATCAATGACTATAACAACCACAACGTCAATGACTATAACAACTACAACATCAATGACCATAACAACCACAACATCAATGACCATAACAACCACAACGTCAATGACTATAACAACTACAACATCAATGACTATAAGAACTACAACATCAATGACTATAACAACCACAACATCAATGACTATAACAACTACAACATCAATGACTATAACAACCACAACATCAATGACTATAACAACCACAACATCAATGACTATAACAACTACAACATCAATGACTATAACAACCACAACATCAATGACTATAACAACCACAACATTAATGACCATAACAACCACAACATCAATGACTATAACAACCACAACATTAATGACCATAACAATCACAACATCAATGACTATAACAACCACAACATACTATAACAACCACAACATCAATGACTATAAAAACCACAACATACTATAACAACCACAACATCAATGACTATAACAACTACAACAATAACCTCAAATAACAATCATAACAATAACTACAACAACCGCTAGGGAAAAATACTGAACCACGTTATTATATTTGCACTAAACCTCGGATAAAGATGGGAAAATTTAACACGAACTTACACAATTTCCTGTTATTTCTTCATTAATATCGTTACCGTGATAGTTATAACAGCCACAAATCACGTTACCATGATATCTAGCAACGACCGCAAACACAAGTTACAATATCTAATACAAATTAATAAAACATCAAAATGAAAATAAAAACAAACACAAACACATCACTAAATATAAAAACAAAATACACTAAAACCAAAACCCACATCAGAAAAACAAGAAGAAATAAACACAAGAAATTAATATCTCGAAAGGTTATAAACAACAAACTGTGAACACAAATTATCTCAGATAGGTAAACATGCCAGGCGGGCGGCTGCTCTCCGTCACCCAAGAAAGATGACAACAATAGCGTGGTCCTCGTACTAACACCCGTCAGACACACCAAGAAAAATAACTTCATTCATATGCCCCGGCGTGCAACACAACCCCTATTTTCAGTGCTCCCAGCCTAGCCCAGCCTAACCTAACCTGACCTAACCTGACCTGATCTAACATAACCTGATCTAACCTGACTTGACCTAACCTAACCTGATCTAACCTAACCTGATCTAACATAACCTGATCTAACATAACCTGACCTAACCTAACCTGATCTAACATAACCTGATCTAACCTGACTTGATCTAACCTAATCTAACATAACAAAACCTAATCTAACCTAATATAACCAAACCTAATCTAACCTAATCTAACGTAACCTAATCTAACCTAACCTAATCTAACCTAACCTAACCTAATCTAACCTAACCTAATCTAACCTAACCTAATCTAACCTAACCTAACCTAATCTAACCTAACCTAATCTAACCTAACCTAATCTAACATAAAAAAAACCTAATCTAACCTAATATAACCTAACCTAATCTAACGTAACCTAATCTAACCTAACCTAACCTAACCTAACCTAACCTAATCTAACCTAACCTAATCTAACGTAACCTAATCTAACCTAATCTAACCTAACCTAATCTAACCTAACCTAATCTAACCTAACCTAACCTAATCTAACCTAACCTAATCTAACCTAACCTAACCAATCTAGCCAACGTCTTACTCTCAAATGGCGGACTTGGAGTGGTTTGTGTGACACCGAGCCCCCGGGAGAGATCAAGTAGGAGGCGTAAGAGGAGGAGGAGTAGGAAGAGGGCGAGCGATAGGAGGAGGAGGAGTAGGAAGGAGAGATGTAGGAGGAGAGAAGTTAAGGGGAGGGTGGGAGGGAGAGGTGGAAGGGTGGGAGAGGTGGAAGAGGAGCAAAGGGTGGTGAGATCCTTTCGACGGTGTTGAAGGAAGAGGGGGCGGAGAGGAAGGGAGAAAATAGATGAAGAAGAAGGAGGAGGAGGAGGACTAGGAAGGAGGATCAGAAGAGAACGTGGAGGAGGAGGATGAGGAAGAGGAAAAGAGGAGGAGGATAAGAAGGGGGGAGGAGAAGAGGAAATAGGAGGAAGAAAAGGGAGAAAAATACACAAAATAGAGATGAGAGGACGATGAGATGGTGTGAGGGAGGGTGGAGTGAGGTGCAGAGGGTCGACCAGGGTGATAGGCTCCTGTCAAGGGAGGGAAGGAAGACGCAAGGGAGTGGAAGAGGGCGGGGAGAGGTGGAGGAGGTGCGGGGAGAGATGGAGGAGGTGCGGGGAGAGATGGAGGAGGTGCGGGGAGAGATGGAGGAGGTGCGGGGAGAGATGGAGGAGGGCGGGGAGAGATGGAGGAGGGCGGGGAGAGATGGAGGAGGTGCGGGGAGAGATGGAGGAGGGCGGGGAGAGATGGAGGAGGGCGGGGAGAGATGGAGGAGGGCGGGGAGAGATGGAGGAGGGCGGGGAGAGATGGAGGAGGGCGGGGAGAGATGGAGGAGGGCGGGGAGAGATGGAAGAGGGCGGGGAGAGATGGAGGAGGGCGGGGAGAGATGGAGGAGGGCGGGGAGAGATGGAGGAGGGCGGGGAGAGGTGGAGGGGGTGAGGACTGGGCCATCTCTCGGGCCTACTAGCAGCTTATTATCTCCCTGTGTACTGAATTATATCCCAAGAGGTGCTAGAGACCTCGACTTTTCTTCAGATGGTGTGGAGAGACTCTGGAGAGATCACAAAGAGACCTCGTAGGATGGAGAGTGAAGGAGAGATACTGGTGGACTTTGTATAAGATGTCTGGCCCCAGGAGGTGCTGGTCTGGTAGCGACTAACTCAGCTGGGTTGGTAGAGAATATCTCGCCTGGACGTCTCCATTAAGGTAATCGACACGCTGAAAGTCACACTTAAAAAAAAAATTCTTCATATTTGAGAATAAACAGTCATCTCTCTCTCTCTCTCTCTCTCTCTCTCTCTCTCTCTCTCTCTCTCTCTCTCTCGTCAAGGTGTTTTAAGTTCCATTGCTGGCCAACAGTGCATATTAAAGCCAATACCTAATTCGATCACCTAAAGTTTCACCCCCAAGCTTACTTTACCTGAATATTAACCACGCTAACCTAACCCATCCCAACCTACCATGACCTAACCTAACCCATCCCAACCTACCATGACCTAACGCTAAACTAATCCCTCGAGATAGTACAGTATGTCTCCTGTGCCGGCAATTCGCACATCAAGTTCACCTCCATTCTCAAGACACATCCCGAAACAAACAACTCAAAAGGTGTTACTGATGATAGTCTATTAGTGGAGATAGTCTATTAGTGGAGATAGTCTATTAGTGGAGATAGTCTATTAGTGGAGATAGTCTATTTACCCCTTATCCACGGGGTCGCCTCTGAGCTGAATAAAATCTTCCGTCGTCAGCTGAATAAAATGTTAAAAAGTGGCGTCCCCGTAGTGAAGGAATAATTAAAATCTGTAAATGTCTCAAAAACGACAAGACTGCAGGTGGTTATGTCTTTCTCGAGATGCTCCAGATATTCTCGCTTACATAAGATTCCCACATTAAGCTCTCGTCTCCGTCCTCGTGAAAAAAAATTAAATATCTCGAGTCTTAACATTTCTTTAATTAAAATCTGTAAATGTCTCTGAGACGAAGATGAGGAGAAGACGAGAGACTAATGAAAATATAGAAGGACCGGAAGTAGATGATTGCTATTGAAACAAAACCAAAGTGATGAAAACTTGTTCCTCCTTCGGGCGACTCAAGACGAAATATTGAGATACAGAACGAAATTAAAACACACACACAGACTCACACACACAGACTCACACACACACACACACACACACACACACAGGAGAATGTTGGATCTTGTAATACGTTGAACAGAGATAAATATACAAAGAGCTCCAGAAATGTTTGAGGTATTCCCCCCCCCAAAAAAAAATAAACCAAAGGCCTCGTGAGTTGTGGTGTTTGTGTTCCCGACGGCGTAAAAAGTGTATCTCAAAGTCACAGAGTTTTAAGAGAGTAAGGGAAGAATGTTGGTGGAGACGACAAAGGGATGTGTTGTAGGTGGTGGTGAGTGGGTGGGTGGGTGGTGGTGAGTGGGTGGGTGGGTGGGTGAGTGGGTGGTGGTGAGTGTGTGGGTGAGTGGGTGGTGGTGAGTGTGTGGGTGGGTGGGTGGTGGTGAGTGTGTGGGTGGTGGTGAGTGGGTGGGTGGTGGTGAGTGTGTGGGTGGGTGGGGATGGATGTGAGTGGTGGTGAGTGTGTGGGTGGTGGTGAGTGTGTGGGTGGTGGTGAATCGTGGCGAGTGTGTGGTGTTTGTAAGTGGTGGCGGTATGTGATTGAGTGGGTAGTGGGTAGGGACGGTGGTAATGGTGGTGGTAATAATTGTAGGAGGTGGTGGTGGTGGTTGTTGTTGTAGGTGGTGATGGTGGTGGTGATGATCGCAGGTGGTGGAGGTGTGGTGGTAGTGGCGGTGATGGTAGAGAGTGGTGGTGATAGTGATATAGTGATTGCAGGTAGTGGTGGTTGCAGGTGGTTGTGGTGGATGGGTAGATTTTGGAACATGGCCATGAGGACACTGTAGGACATCTGAGGACACCAGACATATATCCTAGACACATAAACCCTCAATATGTACGAAGGATTTACCATCGCCATCCTACCCGAAACACATACTCCCAAAGGTAGGATTGAATTTACACTTTGTCCATGAGTCATTAGGAAAGAACACCTGTGCACCTCAATACCTGAACATTTTTACATTATGCCCGTCACACACCTGCACACACCCTTACCCCCACACCTCCCTCCCCCCACACACATCGTATCCATACATTTCAGCGTACCAAATTCTGTTCCCATAATTGACTCCTTTGGTAATATTAAAGACAGGTCGTACACTATCGATCTACAAACTGATGGAAAAGTCTCTGTGCACCTGTAATCTTGACAATATACAATACATTAGTTTTATACCTTGTTCTACTTACAGTAAATATCGGAAATGGTCACAGTAAGTGTTGGAAGTGGACAACATTCCCAATATTTACTGTTGGTAGAACATGGTGTATAACAATGTAGGTATGACAAGGAAAAATAATAATATTAATTGTTGCAAGTGCACAGGGACTTTTTATCATGATGCACACTTTTAAACCCAGATGAGAGACCCACATGAGAGACCCACATGAGAGACCCACATAAGAGACCCACATGAAATATATCAACATTACTCAACAATGACAAATAATATTTTTACTAATATGTCTAATTACGACACTAAAATAATCTGAATTTTACAACCTCACAAAAAACCGACTGAATAACAATACTTACAATGACAACATAAAAAACATTTGGAAATAAGCTACACAGAACATTATAATTCAATTTCATGAAAGAAATGTATTTTTTTTTCTTATGTAAAATGATATTGATATGTTTTGTATATAACGCCTTCATGTAAACTTTAATGTATTATTATGGCAAAACTGACTTACATTTCTTTCGATGAACAACAAATTCTTAAACCATAATTGATTTAATTTAAAGTATTTATATTTCATCAATTATTATCACTAGTGTTATCATTGTCCACCACCATTTCAATCAATATCTCTGTCACCATTATTAACAATAGCATCGTCCTTTTAGTATTAATACTGTATTACATATTACAATTAAATTCTAACTTCACCTCTTAATAACAATATCCCAAACTACTGTTTTACCAACATCCTCCATTACAAATAATAATAATAATAATAATAATAATAATAATAATAATAATAATAGTAATAGACGACTTACGAACAAAGATATTAAACACATGTTACAACACGTGTGCCCTAACAGTGGATGTCCAAGACTTAACGAACACCTACAGGCGATGAGAGAAACATGTCCTAGCGGTGTATGTCCCGGACTTACGAACATAAATATTGGAAATGTATTGTATGCAACATGTCCGAGCACCAAATGTCCTAAAACACACACACACCCACACACACACACACACACACACACACACCCACACACAATAAAAGGAATTTGAGTAATTAATTGGAACGTTAATAAAGAGAACATTTCAAAGGCCTCAATATTTGTCCAGCTTTTATTTTATATATTTAAATTTACTAATCCGATGATTGTATTTTACTAATCGCAAACCAATCACATAATATCACGGATAGATTGTTACGGTGCCAAAAAAATATTATTGTGTAAATATATAAATACACAAAATGAACTCCCGAACATTTAGTGGTTATTGCCTCGTTGGTATTTATTGAAATGAAGCAAAATTCTCAACATTTAACTTTAGAAACTTTAGAATTTAATGAAAAGGGGAAGAATTCTTAGCATTTATCCTGTACACAATTATATATTTGTCTTGTATGAACTTCAGATATTAGTGAAATGACAAACTATCAGTAATTATAATCATTAAAGCTTACAATCTATTTCACAGAGCAAATTTTTCAACATACATCTTTACAAACATCAAAACCAAAAAAAAAATCAACATTCACCATCAAAAAATTTCAGAATTTACTCCAAACAAAAAAATCTTACAACATTCAACCCAAATAATCCAATGTTTATCTTGTAAAATCTGAACATTATATTTACATGATTCCCTCAACATTAGTCTCTACCTCACCTGTCGTCTGTGTTGGATTAAAACACAAACATCTTACACTCTGTTTGACTGCCTGTCTGTCTAGGAATCTTGATCAAAACACACACAAACACATTCAATCTTTGCGTATCTGTCTGTCAGTCCGCCTGTCTGTGTTTTTAACCTGGCTCTAAAACTCAACAAAATCATTCACAGATAAGCTCATTTCTGTTCAGTGTATGACCGGCTGTCTGTCACCCCAGCCTCCCCAGAGATCCCCAGAGAGTCCCCCAGCACCCCAGAGAGTCCCCCAGCAACCCCAGAGAGTCCCCCAGCACCCCAGAGAGTCCCCCAGCAACCCCAGAGAGTCCCCCAGCAACCCCAGAGAGTCCCCCAGCACCCCAGAGAGTCCCCCAGCAACCCCGGAGCGCTCATCAGTATCGGATAGGACGCCTCACAATAGCAACAAAACTTAATACAATCGATTTAATGGAATTTTCTCCCGAGATTAAAGTAATTCATTGGACTTAATGTTATTATTGTAAGGTAATGGATTTAATACATCATCCTTAATACTGTGGAAACTAATTAACACGAAATTTGGGAATTAGTAGTAGTGATGAGGGGGGAGGAGGAGACGTAAGCACCGCGCGTAATGTTCCTCTGATAATGACACAACGAAGGTAGTTACTCTCACCTGACGCTAATGTGTGTATGGTCATGGTAAGATTCTAAAATGGGTTCACAATGGATTCTAAGTCGAGTTCATTAGAAATCTTAAATTGGGTTCACTGAAGATTCCAAGTCGGGTTTACTATGAATTTCAAGAAAAATACGAACCTATTAAATATGTTTCCCTTTTTTTTTAATTGTGTTTATACTTAATCTATGTTCCTATTGATCTCATTATTTCATTCTTTAAGTATTGATTTACTCCTATTAGTGTTAACCTATTTTTATTATCTAACTACTTATTCAACAGTTTGTTTATACATTTTTATATTTACTTATTCTTCTTTAAACACATCTATGTCGAGGCAGAGTTATACAATGGTCTGTGGTGGAGGGCCGCGGTCGACTACCCTCAGACCAGCCACTGATTAATTATTATTATTATTATTATTATTATTATTATTATTATTATTATTATATCCAGCATCATCATTAACAGTAATATCACATCACCACTTCATCATACTACCATCATTATCGTCTTTATTTACAATGTCTCTCACTCAACACAATGTCTCTCACTCAGCCACAATGTCTCTTACTCTTCAACAATGTCTCTCACTCAGCCACAATGTCTCTCACTCTTCAACAATGTCGCTTACACACGCTCAGATAATTTTCTGCATCCAAACAACTTAATTATGGCCGATTTTTCTTAATTAGGAGAACTCTTTTTTGGCTTAAACACATGAAGTGGTTCGGAAATTATTTTCCGCACATATAGTGTGTGTGTGTGGGGGGGGTGGAGGGGGTGGAGGGGGTGGAGGGGGTGGAGGGGGGTGGAGGGGGGTGGAGGGGGTGGAGGGGGGTGGAGGGAGGTGGAGAGGGGTGGAGGGGGGTGGAGGGGGGTGCTTGAGCTTGAATTTTGAATTTTGTAGCTTACAGCGGCTAGTTTATTGAACCAACTTTTTTGCACTTAGTAGGTAAGTCAGATTTCATGTACAGAACTACACACACAAATGTGCCTCAATGTCCCTCAGCCAGATGTGAATAACAAAGTGTGCGGCCACACATTGCCTCACACTGCAGTACTCACACAGATATGAATACGTCAACCTGTATTGAACAGAACTAAAAACTATTATTATTATTATTATTACACACATCAGTCAGCCCTCAGTGAGACATGACGTGTCCTCTAGGCGCTCCTGATTGGCTGCCAGACCAAGTCTGCTTGGCCCGGCCCCCCACCCCCTGCTCTATCCCGCCTCCCTACCAGCCTCACTACACCGGGATTTATCAGCAAAACATTCAAGTAATCAGTGCAATGATTGGTTACCAAACAGTGCAGATCCAATAGTGTATTCCAAGGAAAACACAAAAACAAGCGTGATTCACAGCGTCTCACCAGCGAGCTGTGTAATGCCAGACCCTGGGCACTTGTCGGCGACCTACCAAGAGCCAGAATACCGTGGTGTTTACATATTCCGTGGGTACTGTTGTCAGTGACCCTCAAAGGGCCAGAGACAAGAACTACCACAAATATCAACATGGAAACTATGTCTGTAGCCCTCAAAGTGCCGTCAGATTACACCCAGCTGACTTGCCCTGGATCACACTTCGGATCAAAAACTTATGCAACAGAGAGACAGAGCCTTTTAACTCAATGACCACAACCGCTACAGGTCCCTTCACAACTGAGTCATCCACGCTGCAACACCTGAAGCAGACCAACAACAGTCAGTGGTATAGTAACCTTAAATAACTCCGTGGACTAAACAATAAGACACACCCCCTCCCATTCCTTAGCCATCTCACTAATGTTGACGCAGCTGAGCAATTAAACAACCATTTCGCTATATGCCAGACGCTCCCCCGGCTTGACACAACCAGTCTCCCTGCTTACCTACCAGCCCCCTTCCCATTGACTTAGTGGAAGAATTTGAAAAAGCAAAATGTCTGAATAAACTGAAGTTAAAGTGCTCCACCACCCCCATTAACTTACCAAACTCTACAAGGAGTTCTCTCCGGAACTAGCTAAACCCTTCTGCTTCATCATCAATGCTTCTCTCAGCCAAGCAAGATGCCCAGCTGACTGAAATACCTCACATGTGTCACCAGTGCCCAAGTCAACCTGTCCACAATCCTTAAATGAGCTTCGACCCATTGCCATCACCCCAATACCCAGCCTAATCTGCGAAAGTTTCGTTTTTGACTGGGATGCTGATATTGCAGGCGCCATAGATCCTCAGCAATTTGGCAATATGAAAACTTGCTCTACCACTCACTGTCTTGTCAGCTTTCTCGAGTGCATATACCGTTATCTGGAAAGACGAAAGACGCCTGTGACTCTCGCCTTCATTGACTTCACTAAGACATTTGACCAGGTCGACCACACTTTAATCATCAACAAAGCTATCGACCTCGGGTTTCGGAGAAGTTTTATACCATGGCTTACAGACTTCCTCAGTGACCGACGCCAAGCTGTACGCTTCCGAGGGGCTGTCTCCACTTTTCAATCTCTCAACTGTGGCGTCCTCCAAGGCACCAAGATGGGACCACTCTGCTTCCTTATGCTTATCAATGATGCCCTAAGAGAAATCCCTTGTCGCTGGAAATATGTCGACGACTCCACCATTGGGATCAGTGTCAAAAACTCTTTTCCTCCATCCCCTTCCTCCCTCCTTTCCACACTCCCTACTCCACACCCCACCTTCCTTTCCTCTCCCTTTCCCCTTTCCGTCGCTCTTTCTACCCTACTCTCCTTTCCTCCCTCCCACACTTCTTACTCGACACCCTACCCTCCTTTCCTCCCTCCTTCCCCCCTCCCTTCCCTCTCCCTCCCTCCCTCCCTCCCACACGGGCAGTTCCTCACGGACCATTTGGCACACGCCGGCCTCCACCCATCACTCAGGGAGGGTAACGACAGGAGCTCATGGGTTGGAAATGGTGGTGATGGAGGTGAGGGAATGGGTTGACCAGGCCCTTATCCTATCACTCGTGAGTTTACCTTCACTCGTGGGTGTAAGTTCACTCATAACACACTCCTAAGACTCACTCATAATCCTCATACCCTCACAACTCAACATACCCTCACAACTCATCCCTCACAATGCACCCGTCACATATCCTCATCCCCAACGTCTGTTTTTTATAATAAAGTGCAATTCAAGATTAGTATACAAGATCCCTATGCAGATTTACACTTCTCGATGGCTGAGTGAGTCAACCCAGAGTGCATGAAAATTACATGATTGCATTTAAACCTGGAGGAGATGTATGATAAGAGGGTTGAATCCGATCAGGTGAGAGTGGATATACGAATTATTAAAGCACTTCCTAGGAAATTAAGATATGTTTACAAGTCGGAAATTTAAATACCTAGAAATATTAATTGAAACTTGATGACAGTGTAAATGGTAAAGGATGAAATTTTAATATATTCTCTCTAGAAATTATGTTACAACTCTACAATTTTCACTTTAGGTAAATTAAGATAAATTATCATACGTAAACGCCAAGTAAAAATTCTTACAATAACATTTACCATAAACACTAAATATAATACAAGATAATATTTACTAGGCACCAGAACTTATGAGACATTAACAGAAAAAATATATCCCAATATAAACTATAAGTGATAAATTATGCCAAGTGTAGTGACGTCACACAAGGGGTAGTTTATTGGTTTCTTGACCTTCTCTCCTGACGAGGGATAGTGACGTCACACACAGGAACAGTTAATTAGCTCTTCTCCTCGGGTTAGTGAACAGGTTGTTATGTTGACCTCACCTTCAGTAATGGTATCTTACAGTATTATGACCTAATAAACAAAAAATAAATATGGAAACAAATCCTTAAAAATTAAAAAAATTGTGAGAGTAATGACATCATCATCACCATCACCATCACCACCACCATCATCACCACCACCATCATCACCACCACCACCATCATCACCATCACCATCACCACCACCATCATCACCATCACCACCATCACCACCACCATCATCATCACCATCACCACCACCATCATCACCACCACCATCACCACCACCATCATCACCACCATCACCATCATTGTGAAACATAAACCGACCGGCCATACCCAACGACTAAAAACAAACAGAGAGAGAGAGAGAGAGAGAGAGAGAGAGAGAGAGAGAGAGAGAAGAGAGAGAGAGAGAGAGAGAGAGAGAGAGAGAGAGAGAGAGAGAGAGAGAGAGAGAGAGAGAATAATTGCAGGTATGATGACCCGTGTCTGCCAAGGGTCAAGGAGGCTGTGGGGTCGTCTTGTTCTTGTGTGCTCTATGAGGACTAACAAGCGAAGATGAAGGCGGCGATGTTTGGATCTTGTACATATCGTGGAGGGGGAAGAGGGGGAGGGGGGAGGGGGAGAGGGGGAGGGGGAAAGGGAGGAGGGGGGAGGGGGAGGGGAGGGGGAAGGGGAAGGGGAGGGGGAAAGGGGGAAGGAGGAAAGGGGGGTTTTGGGTTCGTTAACAGCTAAGATTCAATGCCTAACCTAACTTGACTTAACCTAACTTTATTGATTTAACCTGAACCTAACCTAACCTAACCTATCTGGACATGATTTAATCTAACCGAAGTGAATTGACTTAAACTAATCTAAACTAACATAAACTACCCTAAGTTGGCTTTAAATAACCTAACTTAACCCAACGTCAAAAAGTAGCAATAATTTACTTCCCAAATAACGAAAATTATCCTTCAACTAACGATAACTATCCTTCAACTCACGATAACTAACAATAACTATCCTTCAACTAACGATAACTAACGATAACTATCCATTACGTAGTGAAATGAATTAAAAAAAAAGACGATAAACTGAGACTCGCCGATTAAAAAACTCCCTTTCATCTCCACTCGCTCCTCCTCACCTTAGCTGGGCCTCACTTGAAGAGAATAAAATCTACATTAATCATCCAATCATTTATATATTTATAATTTATGTATTAATACTTTTAATCTTGATCCGGTTTAGTTCAATGAGCAAAATTGAAGCACCAAAGAGAACTTGTAAATTAATGCTAAAGGTTAAAGTCAATACATTAATTATAGGTTAAAGTAAAATGTGGTTGTGTACAGTAGATCTCACCTGTTGGATTATGGTGAGTGTGTTGAGTAGTGCTTAATAACGAGCCATCATAGGGAGGTCTTTAGTGATGATGATGTTGACAAAGATAGCTGCCCAGGTAGAGTTAAAGACAGGTGGCCCAGGTAGAGTTAAACACAGGTGGCCCAGGTAGAGTTAAACACAGGTGACCCAGGTAGAGTTAAACACAGGTGGCCCAGGTAGAGTTAAACACAGGTGGCCCAGGTAGAGTTAAACACAGGTGACCCAGGTAGAGTTAAACACAGGTGGCCCAGGTAGAGTTAAACACAGGTGACCCAGGTAGAGTTAAAGACAGGTGGCCCAGGTAGAGTTAAACACAGGTGACCCAGGTAGAGTTAAAGACAGGTGACCCAGGTAGAGTTAAACACAGGTGACCCAGGTAGAGTTAAAGACAAGTGACCCAGGTAGAGTTAAAGACAGGTGACCCAGGTAGAGTTAAACACAGGTGGCCCAGGTAGAGTTAAACACAGGTGGCCCAGGTAGAGTTAAACACAGGTGGCCCAGGTAGAGTTAAACACAGGTGGCCCAGGTAGAGTTAAAGACAGGTGGCCCAGGTAGAGTTAAACACAGGTGACCCAGGTAGAGTTAAAGACAGGTGACCCAGGTAGAGTTAAAGACAGGTGACCCAGGTAGAGTTAAAGACAGGTGACCCAGGTAGAGTTAAACACAGGTGACCCAGGTAGAGTTAAACACAGGTGACCCAGGTAGAGTTAAACACAGGTGGCCCAGGTAGAGTTAAACACAGGTGACCCAGGTAGAGTTAAAGACAAGTGACCCAGGTAGAGTTAAAGACAGGTGACCCAGGTAGAGTTAAACACAGGTGACCCAGGTAGAGTTAAACACAGGTGGCCCAGGTAGAGTTAAACACAGGTGACCCAGGTAGAGTTAAACACAGGTGACCCAGGTAGAGTTAAAGACAGGTGACCCAGGTAGAGTTAAACACAGGTGACCCAGGTAGAGTTAAAGACAGGTGACCCAGGTAGAGTTAAACACAGGTGACCCAGGTAGAGTTAAACACAGGTGACCCAGGTAGAGTTAAACACAGGTGACCCAGGTAGAGTTAAAGACAGGTGACCCAGGTAGAGTTAAAGACAGGTGACCCAGGTAGAGTTAAACACAGGTGACCCAGGTAGAGTTAAACACAGGTGGCCCAGGTAGAGTTAAACACAGGTGACCCAGGTAGAGTTAAAGACAGGTGACCCAAGTAGAGTTAAACACCGGTGACCCAGGTAGAGTTAAACACAGGTGACCCAGGTAGAGTTAAACACAGGTGGCCCAGGTAGAGTTAAACACAGGTGGCCCAGGTAGAGTTAAACACAGGTGGCCCAGGTAGAGTTAAAGACAGGTGACCCAGGTAGAGTTAAACACAGGTGACCCAGGTAGAGTTAAACACAGGTGACCCAGGTAGAGTTAAACACAGGTGACCCAGGTAGAGTTAAACACAGGTGGCCCAGGTAGAGTTAAACACAGGTGGCCCAGGTAGAGTTAAACACAAGTGACCCAGGTAGAGTTAAACACGGGTGACCCAGGTAGTACCAGACAGAGTTCCGTGAGTTTGTTGCTGTGAGATATTTATGGGGTGAGCCACACGAGGGACAGATGAGACATAAAGGGGTAAACTCCGCCACTTTGTTTCCCTCTAGTTTGCCCCATTTGCCTCCCTCTCTCTCTCTCTCTCTCTCTCTCTCTCTCTCTCTCTCTCTCTCTCATACGTCCACATCATCCACTTTTTTCTTCGTCTATTTCTTTCCCTTCTCATCGTCCTTTATTTAATCTCTTTCTCTTAAGTTTCTTCCCCGTTACCTCTGTTCCCCCATTCATTAATCATCCTTTATTCCTTTATTCATCAGCTATCTCTTATCCTATTCCTTAGCTATTTCTTACTCATCCATTCATCAAATATCCATTACACTCTTCATTCCTCATATATCTCTCTTATTCCTCCATTTACCCATCATTCATCATTTCCTGTATTTCCCCCATTCATCAATGTATCTCTTTATTTCTCCGTTATCAACTATTTCGTCTGTTCCATTATTCTTATCTGTTACTCATCAGGGTGCCGAGCCTATATAGACAGGGATGATTTAGAGATTGAAATCCTATACACAGATTCTATAAAAAAAGAATCCTATATGGAGAAGTATCCTATATAAACAGATCCTATATGGAGAAGTATCCTATATAAACAGATCCTATATAAAGAGGGATCATATATAGACAGGAATCCTATAAAATCAGGGAAATCAGCTGTCCATTTACACTTGACAAATTCGGTACAGCCAACACACTTAGTTTCTGACTGGACGAGCGCAGTTTAAACCATTTCTTGTCATTATTTGCGTATTTTTCGTATATTTTTCTCCACGGTTTAATGTATTTGTGCATTTATCAGATATATGTAAACAAAATAATCAGCATTTTCCTCTCGGTCGAGCTGTCAGGTAACGTCAGATGTGTGGGAAAAAAGAGGAGAGTTCTATAACCCAAATATTCATTTATAAATACAAAAAAGACTAACTCCATATTCAATAACCCGACTCAATTAAAACCACTGAAATAACAAGATAAAAATATTTAGTTAGAATTTAATTAAGAACTTTTGAGTATATTCTAACAGGCACGCAAATACACACGCCCACACACGCACACACACACACACACACACACACACTCGCTTAATCCCCTGCGTAGGAAGTAGGAGCGAAAATCGTATTAAAGTTATATGATAATTCACTTTAGTGTTTGAGATAATTACATCTGGTATACCCTAATACTGCCCAAGGCCACCCTGTTCTCATTGGCTCACTCATCAGGTACAGGTTATTGTGATTACAGCCACCCCCAGACACACGTGATCACGGATAAGAGTGTAGTGTACAGAGCGGCTTTGCGTAAATATAATACTACTACTACTACTTTGCTGTCACTCGAAATCTAGTATGACGATCATCCAGCTATGATATATTGATATGAGTTCATAATGATGTCATTTTCGTTGGTGAGCTCTGAGATGGCTCGAGAGGCCGATACGGGATCGCCAGGGTCATCCACAGATGTTGCACTTGTGGAGGGCTACATCTAGTGCGGGAGGGGCGGCGACAGCGTCATTCCGGTGCTGGTGCTTGCTTGCCTCGGTATGCAGCTGGGCTATCTCGTAAGTACTGACACCGCGGGTGGTGATCGTCTCTCAGGTGAGGGGGTCGATTTGGAACTTTTTTCAGGTTTGTCTTTTCTAGCCCTTCCCAATGTGGGGTGAACAGAGTGGGTCCTGGGAAGGGCTGCTCGATCACAGACAGGACCGCATTGTACTGCTGTCTAAGTCCCATTGTGCAGAGTTTTGACTACACAGACATATAAACTGTTGCACATTTATATACACTCCCATGACCCTTATACACAATGACTGACGAAATTGATGTTGGTTATCACTTTAATTATTTCCCATCCTGACCTAACCATCCCAACCTATCCTATACTAACCTAACTTAACCGAACTAAAACCAACCTAAATCAAGTTTACATAATGTACTGTACCATTAAGACTCGCTGGCTATCTTTTAAATCACACAGGAGTTAGTAAAATGTGGCAATAATTATCCGTAGACTCAGTGAGACCAATATTGAGGACCTAACTGCTGGAAGTATTTCTTGAGGATTATTTACAGTTTATAACCTGGTATTTCGGGTAATGGGCATGACTTGACCTGACCTGACCTGACCTGACCCTACCCGACTTAATCTAATCTAACCTAACTAAACTTTTTCGAGATAGCTAAATGTATCCTAATTGAACCTATGTGAACCTTAGTTAACCAAACCTTCTCTAACCGAACCTAACTTAACCGAACCTAACTTTACTTAATAATGACATAGATGAGCTTAAATCATTTACTGGTGAATTAACAGCAATATACACACACACATCCACCCACATCCTCACCCACACACCCACATCCTCACCCACACCCTCACCCACACACCCACACCCACACCCTCACCCTCACCCACACACCCACACCCTCACCCACACCTTCGTAGCAAAATTAACAAAGCATGTACAGGGGACAAAGCCTACAACATACTATTAAAGGTCCGAAAAATGGCATCAAAGTGACACTGAAACTCAACCTTAACCGATTACGTCCCCATAACACCAGTTAGGGTACAAAATTAACTTAGAGGATCGTTATGGGTCCAGGTGATGCGTTTGATGTCGCGGATGGAGAGAGAGAGAGAGAGAGAGAGAGAGAGAGAGAGAGAGAGAGAGAGAGAGAGAGAGAGAGAGAGAGAAGGGGAGTGACAAAGGGAGAGTGGAGGAGAAAGATGAGAATGGGGAAAGGTAAAAAGACTATACAATATATTATTTGTCTGTTGGTGTTTGTATGTGTGTCTGTGTGTGTGGATGTCTGTGTCTGTCTGTAAGTTTGTTTTTTCCTGTGGATTTGGACGCTTCAATAACCAGGGTCTTTAAGCACCATTTACGAAGTCTCTTTTATCCATAAGAGTTAATGTAGGACTCAGAAACACACTGTACAAGAAGCCTTCGGTGTACAAAGAGGCAGCGTAGCAGACACAGTACTCGACCTCCATCACTTCCCCATCTGTAAAGTCAGGTCCCAATTTATACTTGTGTAGACTGGGAGTACCACGAACCAGCGACTCTTAGGGCAGGAAGCAAACACTATATCCACTCAGCCACCGTAATCTCCCTTTTTTACGCAATAGAAGACAGCTTTTGGATAACATGAGGTAAAATGTTGACCTGGAGGGAGCCTTTATTGACAGCTAAATCATCTCCCTCAGGCCTCGGGAGTAACATTGTCACCTACAAACCTGAACATTTGTAACCTCCTGTACTGTGTCTTCCTCCTCCCCCTCCACTGTATTGTTGACCTTTCACCCCTCTATGACCCTGTAAACACTGACCCCTTGTATGACCTCTGTAAACCCAAACACAACAGTCCTGCATCCCATACACGTTTGTTGTAAGCCAAAGCTAGTGTGGCTCGCATGTTGCAGAGATCCAACCTGATTTAAGGAAATTGTAGGTCTAAACTCGACATACTTATTCTACACAATTCTATACACTTTTGTTGCAAGTAAAAGAGATGTTGCAAGGTTTATATGTTGCAATGACCCAACAAACTGATTCGCTTCAAACAAAATGGGAGAAATAAACGATAAAACTTAAACTATCGAACAATTTGTAAGAAAACTACCGCATTTTCATACCCGGTTGTTGCAGATTCGTTGCAAAGTGTTTTAATGCCGAGATCTTTTGGTTAAAACACACATACAATATACAGGTGGCATAAAAAAATTACTATTGTTAATAATTATTTTTCGGATCCTTTGATACTATTCAACAAAGGCAATATATTCCTAAGCACCTTCCAGCTACCTGTGCAACCTGTAATTAAGTATATTTGTAGTTTTATTATATTTAGTAATGAAATATATGACAAATATATTTATTGGGTTAAGTTATCGTATTCAAAGGAGTGTTAATTAAGGCGTTAAGTCATCAAATTCAGGGGTGGGGATAAAAAAAATATACGTGATGAAAAATAATAAAAAAAAATTAGATTACATTATACCACCACCATTATAGGCTTAGCCCGACTGAACAAACACACTAACAAACTACTGCCAGCCGTCTCCACATAAATACTTAACACAAACAATAAAAACACATAAATAATAGACAAATTATAAATAAAAACAAACACGAAACACAAAAACTAAACAATAGTAAAACACAAACACAAATACTAAACAAACACAGAACAACACAAACACTAAACAAACAAAAACAAACACAATAAACAATTATAAACAAGCAGAACATTACTAAACTACACAAGTCAATTTAATGGTCAGAGTAGGATAAGGTTAAGGTTGGGTTGGGTTAGGTTAGGTTAGGAGGGTTTGATTAGATTAGGTTAGGCTAGGTAGGTGTTTTGGCTGGATTAGGTTAGGTTGGGTGGGGGTTAGGTTAGGTTAAGTTTGATTAGATTAGATCAGATGAGAGAGGTAATTCAACGCCAGGTGTTTCATATACCTGTCCTCAAACTACGTTAATTAAAAAGATTTAATATAACAAAGACACGAGAAGCAACAAGACAGCAAAAATATTCTCTTTTCAGAATACATTTTTTCCTCCGTGTTATCGCAGTCAGCTGTACTCGTCAAGGAACACGTGAAGATTGAATTTCAGGTTGTCAAATATTGATAAACATATCCGCTGTTTTCTCCTGGACTTTTCTTCACACACACACGCGCGCACACACACACACACACACACCAAAATAAACAGCAATACTATATAATAACCTAAAATACGCACCTAATGAACTTTATTGTCGAAGGGCAAAAACTTAACATATAAAACACAGTGTTTGTTTGTTTGTTTCTCTATGCACGACCACAGTGTTGAGGACAGAGATGAAATTTGGCTTTGAGATTTGAATTTAACTCGGTAAAAAATAGTATCCACCAGGAGGGGGCCGATCAATTTCGAACTGAAAAATCGTGTTGTCTCCCCAGGGTAGGTAGGCCTAAATTCGAAATATAACAGTATATCTCATGGGCCTTTATCAAACACCTTCGTCCATGGTGTGATTTTGTTTCGCAGCAGAATTGTAAAGATAATTAGTTTTTTTACTGAGTGTAGTACAGTCGGGTTCAAAAGTTCGCTCCTGCCCAAAATGAAGCAGTATCGACCCCAAGTCAGATGAAACAGTCAGGGTAAGTCAGTTCGGAGACTCATTATCGTGACTCACAGTGTCACTACGGGGAGCCGGTGAGGGTGGGAGTAGTGAACTACCCTGTACTGTTGATGTAATAGTTTCATTCTCAATAAAATAATTCAATTAAAAAAAAAACACAGGAAGCGAACTTTTCTCCGCGATTGTACACCGAAAACATAAAAATGAAACGACGGCGAAATTTTGACCAGTTGGATTCATTGTCCCCCCCCCCCCAAGTTCACGTAATCAAGGTGTTAAGTCATCGTACTCAAGGGTTAAGTCATCGTTCTCAAGGGTTAAGTCATCGTTCTCAGGGGGTTAAGTCACCGTTCTCAAGGGGTTAAGTCATCGTACTCAGTGGGTTAAGTCATCGTTCTCGTTCTCAAGGGGTTAAGTCATCGTACTCAGTGGGTTAAGTCATCGTTCTCAAGGGTTAAGTCATCGTTCTCAATGGTTAAGTCATCGTTCTCAAGGGTTAAGTCACCGTTCTCAAGGGTTAAGTCATCGTTCTCAAGGGTTAAGTCACCGTTCTCAAGGGTTAAGTCATCGTTCTCAAGGGTTTAAGTCATCGTACTCAGTGGGTTAAGTCATCGTTCTCAAGGGTTAAGTCATCGTTCTCAAGGGTTAAGTCACCGTTCTCAAGGGTTAAGTCATCGTTCTCAAGGGTTAAGTCATCGTTCTCAGGGGGTTAAGTCATCGTGTGTTTTTCTTCAATTTTGTGGTCCCGACGTAATATGTGATGAAAAGCAGCGTCATTAGCTATAAACCAATCATAAATATACGACATAAAAATAGACGCCCTCAGATATTGCCAAATGATCAGGTAATTTTGTCCACCACTGTACATTCTAGACAGGTGCTATGACAGGGGTTAGAATAGGGATCTAATTCGAGGGTTATCTTTCCTAATTGTGATAGTTGCACCATCAGTCAGGATAACACTTGGTGGTTGTTGTGTTTTTATGTTTGGTCCATCTTGAAACTGCGAGACGAAAACACAGGAATGAAAGAATTGTTGGCTTGTATTTTGTAGGTTCAGTGTTGTGCTTTGTTCTGTGTTCAATGTTGTGCGTTGTTCTCTGTTCTATTTTGTTCTGTTAACTGTTTTGCGTTTTGTATTGTTTTACTGCCAATATTAATTGCCTAACATAACTTAACCTAACCTAACCTAACCTAACCTAACCTAACGAATAAACTAACTTAACCTAACATAAGCTAACCTAACGAATAAACTAACCTAACCTAACATAACCTAACCTAACGAATAAACTAACCTAATCTAATCTAACTTAACCAACCAACCATATCCTAACCCAACCTGTCCTAACCAAACTCATTCTCTAGCCTACCCAACCAAACCTATTCCTCCATCAACCTGCCCTAACCTAACCTAACCAATAATATCACCCCGCTCCCCACACACACACACCTGCCAATCCTCCACGTTGGCTAGGGTGGCCTTTAGTCTATGTGTTTACATGGTAATTTGAACTGATTTGCAGTGAGCCAGGAAGATTGTCAGTGATTGGAGCACAATTAGGTATAATTCGCTGAGATTAGATGAGTCAGTATTGAGGGACGGGGGGGGCGGGAGGTGAGCACAGTAGGAGATGTGTCCCCACCAGGTACAACACACCTGCCTCACACCTCTTCTGACACGAGGAGTTCAGGGAGGCAGAGATATTTTTTGTATATCATTTTACACACTGACACTCCTACACACACACACACACACACACACACACACACACACACACACTGTCATCCAAGACCAAATTTTCAACAAAATCAAAAGTTTGGGTAAAGCAACATCAAATTTGCTAAGAGCCCTTGTATTGTTGGTGTGGCCCTGGTATGACTGGTGTGGCCCTGATGTGGCCCTGGTGTGGCTCTAGTATGACCCTGGTGTGTCGCTGGTGTGGACCTAGTGTGGACATGGTGTGGCTCCCGTGTGGCCCTGGGTGAGGTCGCTTCCCGTCAACAATGAGCTCTTAGGCATACCGGCCTGCCTCAGTGGTGGATGAAGCCAGTACAACAACACTGACTTACCTGTATGTATCTACCTAAGGGCCCTAGTCTTAATAGGCCCCAAAACTCGTAAGGGCCCAAGTCTTAATAGGCCCCAAAACTCGTAAGGGCCCTAGTCTTAATAGGCCCCAAAACTCGTAAGGGCCCTAGTCTTAATAGGCCCCAAAACCTAATGGTCAGGTTAAGTCAGGCTTAGTTGAGTTCCTCTTCGGACTGGGGCTTCTTTGCCATCACCCATCAGTATACCCAAGATTCTTTTCTCGGCAAATACATCTCAAACGTTTCTCATATCCACTAGTTCTAAAACTTGATATCTGAAGTATTTTCATATAAAACGAAACAAAATAAATAAAAAAGTGTCAACTAGTGGATCAAGCGTCTGTCTCTAGCCGGGGAGGTGATGACGTCATTGAAGGTATTGGAGAGGAAGATGCGGCGAAATTATATCCTTTCAAATACTTAATTATTCTCTTCAACCTTCAGGAACTCGGCAGGATAATTAAAGAGACGTTCAACCTTTTCATGCACGATGCTAATTATTTAGGTCCACATAAAAAATAAATATTCCTGAAGCTTGACGACCGCTTTTAAAAGACTAACGATTACATAAACTGGAAGAGTTGTTGCCAGTTGTTCACAAAAATCATAAATTATGATATTAAGAGCCACTCATCAATTCACGTGAAGATTAGGCACCCCAGCTTAATTCACGTGAATATTAAACATCCTTAAGATTAATCACTCCATTGTTAAACTAACCTACCCAAATATGATTTAACATAACCTAATCTACCCAGCATAAACTAAATAGCCTAACCAACCTACTCTAACCCAACTCATCCTAACTTAACCTAATCTACCTTAACTTAACCTATCTTAACATAATATAATCTACCTTAACTCAACCTAATCTACCTTAACTTAACCTATCTTAACATAATATAATCTACCTTAACCTAACATAACCTAATCTACCAAAACCTTACATCACATAACATTTATATTACACAACATAATCTAACCTACGCTAACCTAACCTAACCTAACCCCGTGTATCGTCAGGTGAAGTAAGGCGGTGGGTTATTCCTCAGGTGATCCGATGAAACGGGAGGTGTGAACAACTGAGAAGGCTGGTGTTTGTTTTTTTTTATTACAGGAATTGGTCCACCAGGGTACAGGTCAATACAAAATTATAAAAAAATATAAAATAAAAATATATGATAATACAAAATAAATAAATGTATAAATAAATAATAATAATAATAATAATAATAATAATAATAATAATAATAATAATAATAATAATAATAATAAAGAAACAAAAAAAAGATCATTAGTGAAAAACGATATACTGTATGTATGTTGTGTTGTCAATAGTAAGAGAAACAACTGAGACCCTGTAATTGTGTGTAAATGAGGCAGAAAGTCAGATCATCAACCTGGGACTTGGTCACATATGGCAGTAGGGTCTACCATTAGACAACACATTATGCTTCCAATATCTTCACAGGCGGTAGTACCTGTTTCACACCTGCAAACAACACTGCTTAGAACACACTTGTCACAGCGTATCTCAGGAGACAATCCCAGCTAACCCTAGCTCACAGAAACTATAATGACACCAAATCTCTCAGAAGACAATTTCAGTCAATTCTCTGAGAGCAAAGGCATTCTCAGCTCAACACTTGGTCTTTCAAGTGAATCCCAGTCACTTCCCTAGTAGGCAAGATTGGCTAATATAATCATAGGGAATCCCAGGAAACAATCTCAGCTCAGTTCAGATTAGAGTAAATATAATCACAGAAAACCTCAGTAGACATCCCCATCTCATCCCAGCTCAGAGTAAATAGAATCACAGCAAAGCTCTCAGGAGACAATCCAAGTTGCTTCTCTCTCTAACGAAAGATGGTCTAAGTCCAGCTGGAAGTGTACCGTAATAAATGAGAGAGAGAGAGAGAGAGAGAGAGAGAGAGAGAGAGAGAGAGAGAGAGAGAGAGCCACCACCAGGGCCTATGAACGTAGGAGAGAGATGACAATGCCGAGATAATTCTGATCGCGTTCTGGGCTCCCTGGTGAGAGCTATAAATATTGGTCAATGTGGCCTGTAGAATGTAAATGCGACGCTTGAGTGGGTGGGTGGTGGGTGGGTGGGTGGTGGGTGGTGGGGGGTCCAGAACACAAACATGGGTTGTGGTTAAACTCAAAGTAATGATTTTTTTCATTGCCTTTGTAATTATTCTGTTTAATCTTTAGGTGTAATTAAAACATTTTTGGTTTAGTGTTGCAGAAGTTGTTGCAGTATTATTTTTGCAATTTTGTTTTATATATTATGATGAATATTTGTTTCTGTGTGTGTGTGTGTGTGTGTGTGTGGAACAATGCCCCGGTTGTACACCCCTGGGTTAACATTCATTGTTATTCCGGATGCAATCACAATATCTCTCTCTCTCTCTCTCTCTCTCTCTCTCTCTCTCTCTCTTCTCTCTCTCTCTCTCTCTCTCTCTCTCTGTAAATCTCTATATCGTTACAATGTTCATAATCTTTCATACACATTTTGGGTTCTGTTCATCAGCTCATTTATCTTAACTACAAAATTAATTAAAATGATTCACTAAGAAAAATATATTATTTAGTTGAAAGGGTAATTTATTTAACTGTAATAATGGTTATTTAGTTGATTAAAAAAAATCATTTAGCCCACAAAGTAATTCACAAAGTTATTTATGTATTCATGATGTGATTGACTTACTGTGTTAATTATTCAACTGATGTGTATGACTGAACTAACATACTGAGTAAGTTATTGATTTTATTGTTTGTGTTCTTGTAAATTCATAGTTATTGTAATTGTTATTGTTCTAGTAATTGATTTGTGTTGACGTGATTGTTCTTGACAATTATTAGTTATTGTAGTTATTGTAAATTAAGTTATTGTGTTTGTTCTTGTGAATTATTGACGTTAATGTGATTGTTCTACTAAAGTTGTCAAATAGACGAACTTTCTCAGGAATTTAACAAAAGCACAAGACAAACAAAAGCCTAAAAACATACAACACAAACAAACACAAGAAAACAAACCAAATAAAAACAGTCACAAAATAAACACGCAACACAAACCAAACAGAGAAACACACAACACAAAAAAAAACAATAACATCCACAAGAATACAAGTTTTAATTAAAAGATTATATTACTAGCGTCCCCGGGATAGAACGTCTGAAAGTGGAACATTCTTACCCTAGTTCTACCAATAATGACATCCAGCCGTAGCAAGAAATTACTAACAATTCTCATTCCTCCGTGAAAAAGTTTGTCGCTGTACCACATCTCGTGCGAACAATATAAATAGTTTCCTTCTTACAGTCGCACCAAAGTAGAAACTAATGGTGTACAGTGTGTGTGTGTGTGTGTCTGTGTGTGGGTGTGTGTGTGTGTGTGTCTGTGTGATGTAGTAGTGTTCTTAAAGCTTCCCTCCTGTTTTAATGGGGGGGGGGGGAGGGGAGTTTACGCCTAAATTTACAGTTTGGAAAGTGAAGAAGGTCGAGTACAATTCCTCACACGCTACACCTCCTTGTGTACTGGAAAGAGAAAACTAAACTTACATCCGCGACCCACAGCCACATATAGTAACCAAATGGCCAAAATTCTATTAAAACTCGTGTCATTTTCCCTGCTCTCTTTCAACCTCTACAGGATAGTATATATGTATTATATATTCAAATGAACAATAAATAAAGTTTATACATTTTAGATCATTAATTACCCGGTAAATATTATATAGATTTTGGTACATAATTGTGGTCAGTAGAGGAACATCAGCCATAAAAAATATTAACTTTGAAATAATAGACAAAAAATATTTATACTGCAATACTAGAATAAGTATCCGTAATATTACCTACAAAAAAATTATTACAATTAGATTACGAACATTTATCCATGTAATAAAAATAAATTAAGTAAATACTGTACAAATAAATATCAAAAAATAATTAACCAAACAACTTGTAAATATAATTGGGTAAGGTAAGGTAAGGTAAGGTAAGGTAAGGTAAGGTAAGGTAAGGTAAGGTAAGGTAAGGTAAGGTAAGGTAAGGTAAGGTAAGGTGTAAGGTAAGGTAAGGTAAGGTAAGGTAAGGTAAGGTATTACAAGGTAAGGTAAGGTAAGGTAAGGTAAGGTAAGGTATTACAAGGTAAGGTAAGGTAAGGTAAGGTAAGGTAAGGTAAGGTAAGGTAAGGTAAGGTAAGGTAAGGTAAGGTAAGGTAAGGTAAGGTAAGGTAAGGTAAGGTATAGGTAAGGAAAGGTAAGGTAAGGTAAGCAGTAAGGTAAGGTAAGCAAGGTAAGGTAAGGTAAGTAAGGTAAGGTATTCAAGGTAGTAAGGTAGGTAAGGTAAAGCAAGGTAAGGTAAGGTAAGGTAAGGTAGGCAAGGTAAGGTAAGGTAAGGTAAGGTAAGGTAAGGTAAGGTAAGGTAAGGTAAGGTAAGGTTAGTCATGACTTTTATGACCTTGAACTTCAAATGGACTCACAGATGAACGGAAGGTAAGGCAGACAGAAGGAAGGACAGACAGACAAACCAAAATACCCACATCCTACAGCCAAGATAAATAACGTCAGCTAAAAATAACAAATATCAATCATATAAAATATCTTAAAAAATAATGACTGAAAAAAGAAGATCGAAACGGGAGAAATATATTGAGAATTTTAGTGCATGTCCATCGACCTTCCCCTTCTCTCCCCCTTTTCCTTCCCCTTCCCCTCCCCTTCTCTCCCCCTTTTCCTTCCCCTTTTCCTCCCCCTTTCCTCCCCCTTCCCCTCCCCCTTCCCCTTCCGTCATTCCTCCCGCCTTGCCCACTCGTCATTGGCCAATTAGCTTCGCCAGCTTGCGTAGGAAGGTCTCTGTGAAATTAACAGTGATTAGGGTTCGTGCGCTGAGGGGAGGGGAGAGCAAGGGGAGAGGGTAGGGGAGAGCAAGGGGGAGAGGGGAGGGGGGAGGGGGAGCAAGGGGGAGAGGAGGGGAGAGCAAGGGGGAGAGGAGGGGAGAGCAAGGGGAGAGGAGGGAAGAGGAGGGGAGAGGGGAGGGGAGAGCAAGGGGGAGGTGGAGGGAAGAGGAGGGGAGAGCAAAGGGGAGGTGGAGGGGAGAGCAAGGGGGAGGTGGAGGGGAGAGCTTGGGAAGGAGGGGAAAGATAAAGGAACGGAGTAGAGGGTGAATAGAGGGTAGACCTGGGGAGATAAGGGAGGGTGGAATTGGGGAGATAAGGGAGGGTGGAATTGGGGAGAGTGGAGGAGGAGGAGAGAAGTGGAAGAAGAGATGATCGGGGTGGACAGGGAGAGAGGAACAGGAGGGAGAGCAGAAAACATAAAAATTACCTAACCTAACATCCGACCCGACCCGTTCCGATCCGACCCGACTTGACTTAAGGTACCCCCCCCCCCCCCAAAAGGAACAACATTACGTAACATGACCTTAACAAACGGTATCACACACACACACACACACACACATGCTACATCCTTGACCACCAAAGGGTCAAGACGTACCTGGCGCTCCTCTCGGAGCAGCCAGGTCAACCGTTCAGTTGGCCCATACCAACCCCCTCCCCTGAACCCTCATCCCCACCGGAATATCAACAAGTTCTCGCCAGAAGATACAATTTCATTTAGGAAAGGAACGGAACCAGTGTAAAACAGAGGTGAACAGTGGTGAACAGTGCTTAAGTCAGTGAGAACAACTCAACAGTAACAGTCGTACCCAAATTAACCTTCACACAGTGAGGTCCCAGGTACCCAGTGATAACGGCCCGTGAGACCCAACAACAACCAGCGATGTGTTAATCCGTCTACGATAGGAAGGCCTGGGACCACACCTCACTCATATAACACCATATGTGAGGGAATTACTACACCACATGTCCCTCATAACACCATATGTGAGGGAATTACTACACCACGTCAAGTCCCTCATCACACCATCTGTGAGGGAATTACTACACCACGTGAGGTCCCTCATAACACCATCTGTGAGGGAATTACTACACCACGTCAGGCCCCTCATAACACCATCTGTGAGAGAATTACCACACCACGTGATGTCCCTTATAACACCATCTGTGAGGGAGTTACTACACCACGTGAGGCCCCTCATAACACCATCTGTGAGGTATCCTACACAACGTGAGGTCCCTCGTAGCACCATCTGTGAGGTAATTACTACACCACGTGAGGTCCCTCATAACACCATCTGTGAGGGAATTACTACACCACGTGAGGTCCCTCATAACACCATCTGCGAGGGAATTACTACACCACGCCAGGTCCCTCATATCACCATCTGAGGGAACTACTACACCACGTGAGTTCCTCCTAACACCATCTGGGAGGGAGTTACTACACTACGTGTTTGCTGTTCAACGCCTGCATTAATCTGAATGTTCACTGTATGTTCCTTTACCTCTCTCTAATGAAGGCTTTTGTTAAACCACCAATGTAAGTAATAAGTCATTTATGTCCAATGTATATTTTCAGCCTTCGGGCTGCAGAATTTTTTCAATAAACCGTCAATTATTTATTATTATTATTACTATTATTACACACACACACACACACACACACACACACACACACACACATGTCGAGGGTTTACATGTTACCTCCCTCTGCTTCTCTTAAGGATTACTGTCAGGTGGAACACTTCCGCCTTCACCAAGTATATGGAACAAGATTATGATAGTTGTAACAAAAGATGTCTATTTATAAGTATTGAAGTCTTCTCAACAACTCCTCTGGGGATCAAGTAACCACCTAACTGGCCCAGGTACTTGGTAAAGGACCCGGGAGTAACACCACAGAGGCTATAGGGCTGACAGTGTCCTAGCTACCGTGCTGACATACAAGGCTAGGAGTGCAGCAGATCACACCAACGTGACCATGAACAAAAAGAGGTATAACAGATGACCAACTGAGCCAAGAGACCAGCCATACACCCCGCAACACATGCTTCAGATACAGAGAACAAACTCAACACTGAACAATACTAAGAGTGGAATACAAACCCCTAATTCTCCTCTCCTCTTCCATTTCTACCTTTCCACTCCTTTTCCTTTGCCTTTCCTCCTCCTCCTCCTCTTCCTTCACCTCTCCTCTCCTCTTCCATCCCTTCTCCTCACCTTCCATCACCTCTCCCATTCCTCCCCCTCTTTCTCTTCCTTCACCTCTCTCTCTCTCCTCCTCCTCTTCCTTCACCTCTCCCCTCCTCTTCCATCCCTTCTCCTCACCTTCCATCACCTCTCCCCTCCTCCCCCTCTTTCTCTTCCTTCACCTCTCCCCTCCTCTTCCATCCCTTCTCCTCACCTTCCATCACCTCTCCCCTCCTCCCCCTCTTTCTCTTCCTTCACCTCTCCCCTCCTCTTCCATCCCTTCTCCTCACCTTCCATCACCTCTCCCCTCCTCCCCCTCCTTCTCTTCCTTCACCTCTCTCTCTCTCCTCCTCCTCCTCTTCCTTCACTTCCCCCTCCTCTTCCATTTATATCTCTTTCTCCTCCTCTTCTCTCTAGTAACTCACTCGACGCAGTAAAGTGGAAAGGAATGGAACAAAAACGTTAATCACATTCCCCAATTCCCTTTCTTATTCATCCATCCCAATTCTCTATTCGTTCGGTGTAATTTTCTCCCATTTTTAAGCCAATTCGACTTAATTTCAGCATTTCCTTCAAATATGACGAAATGGGGGAAAATAAATAAAATAACGAAGAAGGTTTAAATGATAAAATAGGAATAGATGTAACTGGGAATAAAATTAGGATGGATTAAATTGGTTAAGAGAATTAGGAACCCTATTTCATTAATCAGGAAGGTAATTTCGTCCTATTTTATAAGAAGGTATTTCCATTCCATTTTAATAAATAATCGGACTTCATTATGAAAAATCGTAAGTCTATCCCACTACACGAAAGAGATAATCCCATCCCATTAAAGAGATAATCCCATCCCATTAAAGAGATAATTCCATCCCATTAAAGAGATAATTCCATCCCATTAAAGAGATAATCCCATCCCATTAAAGAGATAATCCCATCCCATTAAAGAGGTAATGTCGTTATAGAGTAAAGTAATTGCACTCCATTATACGGAAAGGTAATCTCTTTTTAGGGGGGGAGGGGGAGGGGGAGGGGGAGGGGGGAGGGTGAGGGGGGAGGGGGGAGGGGGAGGGGTAATCTATGTTGTGTTTGCTTCCACATCGTAGTGAAGGTGAACCGGGAGGCTGAGAGTTGATTAGTTGATGAGCTGGGAAAGGTAGGCACACCCTCTGACACTTCTACATACATACAATACATACATACATACATACATACATACATACATACATACCTTTGTTTACTGTATACTTTCAGGTTGCCATGTTGTCTCAATAAACTGTTTATTATTATTATTATTATTATTATTATTATTATTATTATTATTATTATTATTCATACACAGTAACACGCACGCACACTCTCACAGAAGAAGCACAGACGCACACAAGCACGTACAGTATATTCCATCATACACATATTCATTCCGCTACATACACAATGTACACACATATGCACATACACACACAAATATATACACACACGGTAAAAAAAGGTATCCGTCCACACGGGTCCGATGAATTTCGAAATGATCAATACGACTCCTGTTGTCTTGGGAGTGTTGTCAAACTCCTTCGTCCGGATGATGCACACACATATACACACATGTGCACACACAGACACACACACAAACACATACACCACAACCTTTAACCTAACCTCATAAATATTTGGCAAGATGTTCCTAACACAACACTGAATCTATCAGTCAAATGCCATTCACAGACAAACAGACAAAAACACGGAAGTGATGGCTATAAAACTCCTTTGTTTTCAGGTGGATTAAAACGCGCAGAAACCTACCAGTTTATTATTCTATTTAATTCTTTTCCCCAAATTAAATTGTATCAATAAATACAACTTACTTTTCATTAATAATTAGTGAATCCAAATATAAATTAAATATTTTTAATGTAAATGAAAATAAAGTATTTTTGTTTATCATTGTGTTGCGTAATAATTGTTTTTGACATTAAACAATATTTTCTTTACTATTTTTTTTAATATCACATAACTTAAATGTTTTACAAAATATAAAACGATAACCATATATTTTTTCATGTTATATTACATAAAATAAATATTTTATGTAAGATATAATCCAATATTCTTTCTAATACGACATAACGCATTGTGTTCATTATTTAAAAACAAAATATTTTTGTGTGTTTGTTAAAATCCGATAATTATTAACGTCAGCACAAAAGTTACTGGCTGGTGAGAGAGAGAGAGAGAGAGAGAGAGAGAGAGAGGTCATACATTACACAACCCGAGATCGTAACTTCCACGCTGCTCAGTTTGTCGTCACAACCACCCGCCCACCCACACACGCACGCACCTACTCACCCATCCAAACACACACACACACCTATCCACACACACATCCACCCACCCATCCCACCTCCTATCCACCTACCCACTCACTCCTCCGCCCACCAACCTACCCACCCATCTCACCCGTGGATCCAAACAGGAAATTGAACCAAACTTTTTCAGCTTTTAGTGTTTGCCTTGGGGGGAGGGGGGCAAAGAAAAGAGTTAGACAGACATACAGAAAGACATATTCGTACACAGCGCAACAAACACACACACACACACACACACACACACACACACACGAGTGATGAATGACCCGTAGATTAATACACTTGATTGGAGATTGGAAAGATTATTACTGTGCAGATGGCAGAGGGGTCAGGATTAGTTATAGACCAGATTAATTGTGGGGTGACCATGATTGAAGAGGTCAGCATGATTGAAGAGGTCAGCATGATTGAAGAGGTCAGCATGATTGAAGAGGTTACCATGATTGAAGAGGTCAGCATGATTGAAGAGTTTACCATGATTGAAGAGGTCAGCATGATTGAAGAGTTTACCATGATTGAAGAGGTCAGCATGATTGAAGAGGTAAGCATGATTGAAGAGGTTGCATGATTGAATAGATCAGCATAATTAAAGAAACCTAAACTAACCTTAATTTGGGGTCACCACTGGGTCAGAGGTCACAAAAATACGTAATTGGGGGGGGGGGGAGGGTTGTTTTAGTTCGTAATTATAAGTTAAGGTACCCAATATACTGTACCTGTTATTGAGGATCCAGTTAACGTAGATTCAGTTAAGGTATTGTATATTTTTTACGTCTCTGTCATTTTCACTCAACATTGAAGAAATTTATAAAGACTAATTGATTTAAGTTCAATAAAAGACAAAAGCAAATAATGGAACGACTATCAATTATTGTTTACCATAGACAAACAAAATAACAAGAGACACACACACTAAAATATATACTACTACTACTATTACTACTACTACTACTACTAATAATAATAATAATAATAATAGTGTGAAACATTAGTACACCAAAGAGGAGTTTGGGAAATATTGCTAAAACAGCGAACAGAAGAGAGATTCTAGTAGGGAATGGAAGGACTGGGCTGGTACGTTCACACACACACACACACACACACACACACACACACACACACACACACACACTGACAGAGAAAAATAAATGTGTCAGTTAACAGACAGAATACAGGCAGCACCACACAACACACTGACAGAAGAGAGGAAACGGGTCAGATTTAACAGACAGATTACAGACAACTTGACGTCAAAATTAGCGACAGATCACAAACAACAGAACAAGAACAGGCAACACTAGGAGACTACAACAGGGAGAACATAACAGGGAGACTACAACAGGGAGAACATAACAGGGAGACTATAACAGGGAGAATATAACAGGGAGACTATAACAGGGAGAATATAACAGGGAGACTATAACAGGGAGAATATAGCAGTAGAAACACACTGTATATCCAGCCAGTTGTGTTGTGTTGGTCACTGACAAATGGCATGAAATAACTCGTATTAGTGTGGTGGTGGTGGTGAGTGGATCAAGGTGGTGGTGAGTGGATCAAGGTGGTGGTGGTGGTGGTGAGTGGATCAAGGTGGTGGTGGTGGTGAGTGGATCAAGGTGGTGGTGGTGGTGGTGAGTGGATCAAGGTGGTGGTGGTGGTGGTGAGTGGATCAAGGTGGTGGTGGTGGTGAGTGGATCAAGGTGGTGGTGGTGGTGAGTGGATCAAGGTGGTGGTGGTGGTGAGTGGATCAAGGTGGTGGTGGTGGTGGTGAGTGGATCAAGGTGGTGGTGGTGGTGAGTGGATCAAGGTGGTGGTGGTGGTGGTGAGTGGATCAAGGTGGTGGTGGTGGTGAGTGGATCAAGGTGGTGGTGGTGGTGAGTGGATCAAGGTGGTGGTGGTGGTGAGTGGATCAAGGTGGTGGTGGTGGTGAGTGGATCAAGGTGGTGGTGGTGGTGAGTGGATCAAGGTGGTGGTGGTGGTGAGTGGATCAAGATGGTGGAAGTGGAAGCATTATACACACTTTCTCCACCACACACCGCGTACCACCTACTGTACTCTCCTCCACCACCTCCGACGCTGTGCTCACACGAAATACATACACAACGCTCACCTGCTCAGTTATACATACATACATACATACTCCCCTCCACACAACGCATACTAATTAACCTCCAACACCAATGACCTTCACAATCATACAGCCACGCCCAAATAACACGTACACACTCAGCCACGCACATGTGACACGTACACACACAGCC
>CAUDMG010000334.1:1212500-1245000 GCA_958450375.1 Homarus gammarus
ACCTGTAAATTATTACCAGCTAAAGGCCTCATTTACATACTTTTTTACGCCTCTTTAATGTAAATGAGAATCGTTACTGCTGTAAAAAGAGGCGACATTACTCCTGATGTTAAATGAATAATAATAATAATAATAATAATAATAATAATAATAATAATAATAATAATAAAACCTTAAATATATCCACCAATGTCTGTATGACTGTCAGCCACCAGTGTCTGTATGTCTGTCAGCCACCAATGTCTGTATGTCTGTCAGCCACCAGTGTCTGTATGTCTGTCAGCCACCAGTGTCTGTATGTCTGTCAGCCACCAGTGTCTGTATGTCTGTCAGCCACCAGTGTCTGTATGTCTGTCAGCCACCAGTGTCTGTATGTCTGTCAGCCACCAGTGTCTGTATGTCTGTCAGCCACCAGTGTCTGTATGTCTGTCAGCCACCAGTGTCTGTATGTCTGTCAGCCACCAGTGTCTGTATGTCTGTCAGCCACCAGTGTCTGTATGTCTGTCAGCCACCAATGTCTGCATGTCTGTCAGCCACCAGTGTCTGCATGTCTGTCAGCCACCAGTGTCTGTATGTCTGTCAGCCACCAGTGTCTGTATGTCTGTCAGCCACCAGTGTCTGTATGTCTGTGTAATTGTACTCTCCTCAGGTAATATATGAGACGCTTACCTAAAGAAACACAAGATCTACTCCCACTATTATCATGGCTGAGTAAAGACGTGTAAGGATGAGTGAGTGGATGAAGGATGAGGTTGGATGAGTCTAGATGTGTAAGGTATGAGTTAGGCGGCAGGTGGATTGCTGAAGGATGAGATGGGATGAGCTTGGGTCTTGGCGGATGGATGTAGGATGAGTCAGTTACGATGATTAAGGATGAATCAAAAAATAAGTCAGGATGAGTCAGGATGATTGAGAATGAGTCACGGTAAGTCAGGATGAGTAAGGATGAGTCAACATGAGTAAGGGTGAGTGAGGGTGTTGGTGGTAGGATGCAGGATGAGGCACCAGCAACGACTAGGATGGATTGTACTCTCTTAGGACACAAATGGCGAACATCCTTCACTCTCACCCCCTGTGTAAGCTCCCTCCCTCCCTCCCTCTTCCCTCCCTCCCTCCCTCCCTCACCCTCTTCCTCCCTCACCCTCACCCTCCCTCACATTCCCCCTCCCTCCCTTGCTTTCTTCCCTCCGTCTCCCTCCCTCCCTCCCTCACCTTCCCTC
The DNA here is from genome assembly GCA_958450375.1 of Homarus gammarus. NCBI lineage: Eukaryota > Metazoa > Arthropoda > Malacostraca > Decapoda > Nephropidae > Homarus > Homarus gammarus. The sequence goes on from CAUDMG010000334.1 coordinate 1,213,721, forward strand.
CCTCACTCCCTCACCTTCTTCCCTTCCTCCTTCCCTCTCACCTAACTTCACCTTCCACTTCCCTCCTCACCCCCCCCCTCTCCCTTGTTCCCCCTTCACCTCCCTTACCTACCCACCCTTTTCCTCCCTTCACCAAATTGACGATATATTTCATAGGCAATAATATGCAATGATAGGTAGTGTCGTTACGTTGGTAAAGACAAGGTCCTCTCTCTCTCTCTCTCTCTCTCTCTCTCTCTCTCTCTCTCTCTCTCTCTCTCTCTCTCTATCCCTGTTTTCCCTTGCGCTACTTCCCTCTTCGTCACCACAACCCAGATTACCATAAGATCCTCCCTCTTCCTCACCTCTCCTCTTCTCCTTTCCCTTCTCCCGCTTCCCATTTACCAGAATATAGATTGTTATACTGCCCCCTCCCTCCCCTGTCCCATCACCTCCCCTTTCCCACATAAAAATCTAGATTATTATGCTACCCCCTCCCCAACCTCCCTCTTCACCCCCAACCTCCCTCTTCACCCCCCAACCTCCCTCTTCACCCCAACCTCCCTCACCCCAACCTCCCTCTTCACCCCCAACCTCCCTCTTCACCCCAACCTCCCTCTTCACCCCAACCTCCCTCTTCACCCCCCAACCTCCCTCTTCACCCCCAACCTCCCTCTTCACCCCTCAACCTCCCTCTTCACCCCAACCTCCCTCTTCACCCCAACCTCCCTCTTCACCCCCCAACCTCCCTCTTCACCCCCAACCTCCCTCTTCACCCCAACCTCCCTCTTCACCCCCAACCTCCCTCTTCACCCCCAACCTTCCTCTTCACCCCCAACCTCCCTCTTCACCCCAACCTCCCTCTTCACCCCCCAACCTCCCTCTTCACCCCCCAACCTCCCTCTTCACCCCTCAACCTCCCTCTTCACCCCTCAACCTCCCTCTTCACCCCTCAACCTCCCTCTTCACCCCCTCCCACTACACAAGAGATCCTTACAGTTAATCCTGCGGAAGATCCTAGCGGGAGAGACATAATCCTTCGCCAGGTAATGAACGTCCCTTGTCCTGCCCGGGGCTCCTACATCCCCGGTGCTAAAGTAAACAGGATCCATGGAGTCCTATCCCCCAGGCCCATGGTTTCCTATGTCCTTTACTTGCAGCCCATGGAGTCGTATATCCCAGGCCCATGATTTACTCTGTGCTAAATAAAATTCTTTGGCGTAGCGAGGGGGTTAACACACCTCCCTCTCCCTATACACAACTCTCCTCCTCCCTACCTCGCACATCCCTCCTCCCTCCCTCACACATCCTTTCTCCCTCCCTCACACATCCTTCCTCCTTCCCTCACACCCCCCCTCTCCCTACCCACACCTCCCCTCCCCAGCACACTCCCTCCTCACCCCCCTCTCCCTACCCACACACCCCCCTCCCCAACACACTCCCTCCTCACCCCCCTCTCCTTACCCACACACCCCCCTCCCCAACACACGCCCTCCTCACCCCCCTCTCCCTACCCACAACCCCCCCCTCCCCAACACACTCCCTCCTCACCCCCCCTCCCCAACACACTCCCTCCTCACCCCCCCCTCCCCAACACTCCCCAACTAAACAGACAAAAATCACCACAGTCACAATGGTCCTGGACGCGGCGACGATCAACTGAAAACACGGCCAAAATATATCCCGGCTGATGCGTCTCACTTTACCATTAATAACTGCAATTAGGCGACACGAATACCTGCTGGGTGACGTATCGGGGCGAGGTATCGGGGCGAGGCGTAGGGGGCGAGGCGTAGGGGGCGAGGCATCAGAGGCGAGGCATCAGAGGCGAGGCATTAGTGGCGAGGCATAAGGGCTACGAGAGAATCTTTGCCATAATCAGTTGTTAAACTTGACACTTATTACAACTCTGGACGGAAATATTTGACGTAGTTCTTTAAGTTGGTCTCTCTCTCTCTCTCTCTCTCTCTCTCTCTCTCTCTCTCTCTCTCTCTCTCTCTCTAATAAAGCCAACAGCCAGGTAGAGATAAATCCCCAGGTAACGTTCATCAGGTGTCGCTTCTGTCCTGTTTCCTTCATTTTCTTTACTGCCTCAACTTTGTGTCCTGGGAGAGGGGGAGGGGGAGAGAAAGGGAGGGGGGGAGGGGAGAAAGGGAGGGGGGGAGGGGAGAAAGGGAGGGGGGGAGGGAGAGGGGGGACTAGATGGGAGAAATGTGGATAGGATTAGGTGAGAGTGGTGAGGGGGAGGAGGTGAACGGGATAGGATGGGGAGAGTGGGTGAAAAGAGGAAGGGAGATGAGGGAATGAATGAAGGAGGGAGGTAAGATGAGGGAAGAAGGGAAGAGAAAAGGCGAGATGAGTGAAGAGGGGGAAACGGGTAAAGAAGAGGAGAGAGGAAAGGTAATATATATACTTCTCCAGACATACAACATCCCCAGGTATTATATCTCTCCAGGTATAACATATCCCCAGGTATAACATCATCAAGTAATATTTATCTCCAGGTATAACATATCTCCAAGTATTATAGTTCCCCAGGTGTCATATCCCTCCAGGTATAATATAACCCCAGTAATATAACTCTCCAGATGACATATCCTCCAGGTATAATATATCGCCAGGTAACATTGCTCTAAATATGTATAATAAATGTCCTTATGTCGCTAAATATATCTGAAGTACTCCAGATATATTTAGCTTTTTGTGCCAAAAATAAAAATAGAATGAGGGTGTGTTTGCCAGGAGGTGGGGTGGGGGATATAGTTGACAGGATGGACAATATCTTGTCTGGTAATGGGAATAAATCCATTATCTGCCTCAGTGCAGGAGACAATGATATTGGCCGGTGTAGGAGTGAAGAGCTGCTTGATAAGTTCAAGACAGCCATCGAACATATTAGGGTGAAGGGAGGGATCCCTATCATATGTGGTGTCCTGCCTAGAAGGAGAGTTGGCAACGAATGGTTGTCAAGGGCAGTTGATGTCAATGGCCATCTTGACAGATATTGCAAGTCAATATCAGTCCCATCCATTGACAACTGGGACAACTTTTATGGCAGAAGGGACCTTTATGCTAGGGATGGGGTACATTTGTCTAGGGATGGGGTGGCAACCCAGGCTGGCTCTCTCGAGAGGGCAGTTCAAAAGATGTCGAAGTCTTTAAACTGCTAGGGGAACATGTGAGCACGGGGGTGGAGGAGCCTGCAGTGGGCGCGGGTAAACGAAGTGAAAGGTAACAGAGAAGTCGTGCTAGGAATGATGACAAAACTAAATTAGGGGGTGTCTCTATTATCTCTCAGTGGGTGGCGGAAGAGATAATCGCCTGGTAGTGTCTCGTGCATCAACATTTTTGTGTCTCGGGAGATGGTCGAGTGTTGGGGAGGAAAGACACACTTCAGGGACCCAAGACCACTTCAGGGACCCAGGACCACTTCAGGACGTCAGTAGGGAGACCCGAGCCAAGTAAGTTCCCTCCACTTAACCTCAGGGACCAGACTACCCGTGTCTTTAAGTCAGGGAAGAATTTGCATACAGTATTGTGTAGGATATTTACCCTTTCTGAGAGAGAGAGAGAGAGAGAGAGAGAGAGAGAGAGAGAGAGAGAGAGAGAGAGAGATAACGTAGCCTGATCTGACCTACTTAAGCTACGAAATACTTTGTCTTAGATCTCATTCATCAACGCACACAATCATGTGATGTTACCTAATACAGGGCACACAACAACAACAACAACAACAACAACAACTCACCAATATCTATTTATAAACTCGTACAGTAGGTGTACACGCACGCACGCACGCACGCACGCACGCACACACACACTCTGCAGAGAACCAGGACCAATTCGGTGCCTTAGCAAAGAGGAGACGAATACTACTACTACTACTACTACTACTACTACTACTACTACTGCTATAATTACTACTTATTACTGTATTTTTACCACCACCTAACAACTACCTAACTCCCCCTTCCTCCTCCTCTTCCTCTTTCTCCTCCTCTTCCTCTTTCTCCTCCTCTTCCTCTTTCTCCTCTTCTTCCTCTTTCTCCTCCTCTTCCTCTTTCTCCTCCTCTTCCTCTTTCTCCTCCTCTTCCTCTTTCTCCTCCTCTTCCTCTTTCTCCTCCTCTTCCTCTTTCTCCTCCTCTTCCTCCTCCTCCCCCTCTTCCCCTTCCTCTCACACATCGAGACTTGAATAATCCTTCTTCTTTCTTCCCCTTAAGCCATTCCCTTTATCAATAATCTGTCTCTCTCACCTGTGTCCCTCCTTCATCATCCTCTATATAGCTCTTTTATCATCCTTCCTCCTCTTCACGGTTCATCATCTTCCCTCCCATTATCCACGTCAGTCATCAACGCACAGCACGTCAATCATCAACGCACAGCACGTCAGTCATCAACACACAGCACGTCAGTCATCAACACACAGCACGTCAGTCATCAACACACAGCACGTCAGTCATCAACGCACAGCTCGTCAGTCATCAACACACAGCACGTCAGTCATCACACACAGCACGTCAGTCATCAACACACAGCACGTCAGTCATCAACACAGCACGTCAGTCATCAACACACAGCACGTCAGTCATCAACGCACAGCACGTCAGTCATCAACGCACAGCACGTCAGTCATCAACACACAGCACGTCAGTCATCAACACACAGCACGTCAGTCATCAACACACAGCACGTCAGTCATCAACACAGCACGTCAGTCATCAACACACAGCACGTCAGTCATCAACACACAGCACGTCAGTCATCAACACACAGCACGTCAGTCATCAACACACAGCTCGTCAGTCATCAACACACAGCACGTCAGTCATCAACACACAGCACGTCAGTCATCAACACACAGCACGTCAGTCATCAACACAGCACGTCAGTCATCAACACACAGCACGTCAGTCATCAACACAGCACGTCAGTCATCAACACACAGCACGTCAGTCATCAACACACAGCACGTCAGTCATCAACACACAGCACGTCAGTCATCAACACACAGCACGTCAGTCATCAACACACAGCACGTCAGTCATCAACACAGCACGTCAGTCATCAACACACAGCACGTCAGTCATCAACACACAGCACGTCAGTCATCAACACACAGCACGTCAGTCATCAACACACAGCACGTCAGTCATCAACACACAGCTCGTCAGTCATCAACCACGCTTCTATTGCACCTGAAGGTACACTATACAGGTGTGTCTTAAACTGCCTCCAGGTAAACAGTAATGGTACATGGCGTCACTGCCCGAGTGGTTGTGACGTTAAAGTTAAAATTATGTCTGTCGAATTTTAAACAAATTTTATGTATATATTTACTTTTCAAGATGATAATTATTATCTATAGCTGATGTATTAAATCTATAAAGTTATTTATTATTTTTTTCGGACATTTTGGCGTATAATCCGACATGATCAGATAGCATGTCGTCTGTCAAAACTCTGTGTGTGTGTGTGTGTGTGTGTGTTGTGTGTGTGTGTGTGTGAGTGAGCTATGCGTGGCTCAGACCACTGTGACTTAGATCATCGGCTCGTCAAAGCTAAACTTTCTTCACTCATAGTTAACCAGTGTGTTCACTCCCAGTCAATCTTACTTTTGCACTGTCACTGTGTTGAAATTCTCTGTTGTATGACCTTCTCCCCACCTTGTTATTATATATCATATTTGTATCAGTTATGTTACCTGTATATTATTTGTAAATTAAGTGACCCATTCCCAATTTATGTAACTTACATTTTCAGCCTTTTGGTTACCGTGTTCTTTCAATAAACCGTTTATTATTATTATTATTATTATTATTATTATTATTATTATTATTATTATTATTATTATTATTATTATTATTATTATTATTATTACTACTACTACTACTACTACTACTACTACTACTACTACTACTACTACTACTACTACTACTACTACTACTACTACTACTACTATTATTATTATTATTATTATTATTATTATTATTATTATTATTATTATTATTATTATTATTATTATTATTACTACTACTACTACTACTACTACTACTACTACTACTACTACTACTATTAATACTACTACTACTACTACTACTATTACTACTACTACTACTACTACTACTATTATTACTACTACTACTACTACTACTACTACTATTATTACTACTACTACTACTACTACTACTACTATTATTACTACTACTACTACTACTACTATTATTACTACTACTACTACTACTACTACTACTATTATTACTACTACTACTACTACTACTACTACTACTACTACTACTACTACTATTATTATTATTATTATTATTATTATTATTATTATTATTATTACTACTACTACTACTACTACTACTACTACTACTACTACTACTACTACTACTACTATTATTACTACTACTACTACTACTACTACTACTACTATTACTACTACTACTACTACTACTATTATTACTACTACTACTACTACTACTACTACTATTATTACTACTACTACTACTACTACTACTACTATTATTACTACTACTACTACTACTACTACTACTATTATTACTACTACTACTACTACTACTATTATTACTACTACTACTACTACTACTACTACTATTATTACTACTACTACTACTACTACTATTATTACTACTACTACTACTACTACTACTACTATTATTACTACTACTACTACTACTACTACTACTATTATTACTACTACTACTACTACTACTACTACTATTATTACTACTACTACTACTACTACTATTATTACTACTACTACTACTACTACTACTACTATTATTACTACTACTACTACTACTACTATTATTACTACTACTACTACTACTACTACTACTATTATTACTACTACTACTACTACTACTACTACTATTATTACTACTACTACTACTACTACTACTACTATTATTACTACTACTACTACTACTACTACTATTATTATTATTATTATTATTAACCTCCTCCAACGTTTTATACATAAAAATTCCTTTTCTCCCTCCCCCTCCCTCTCCCCTCCCCCCTCCCTCCCGCTCCCCCTCCCCCTCCCTCTCCCTCCCCCCTCCCTCCCCCCTCCCTCCCTCTCCCCCTCCCTCTCCCCTCCCCCCTCCCCCCTCCCTCCCGCTCCCTCTCCCTCTCCCCCTCCCTCCCCCCTCCCTCCCGCTCCCTCTCCCCCTCCCCCTCCCTCCCCCCTCCCTCCCCCCTCCCTCCCTCTCCCCCTCCCTCTCCCCTCCCCCCTCCCTCCCGCTCCCCCTCCCCCTCCCTCTCCCCCTCCCCCTCCTCCAGGCTGACGGTTACACTGTCAAGGGATTCTCCCACCTGCCATGACATAACCTTGACAGCATTACCAACACCATACCCGTCATGCATAACGTCAGGATGACAACGACACGCACTTTGCATCAAGACTCTTGGTTACATTTGTCTGTCCACCTGTGCATTGCAACCTTGTCATCGCTATGCAACATTGCTTACCTGTCGAACACCTGATGGAAGTATGCCTGTGCAACCTATCCAAAATGTATTGCAACAAATATATCAACATTCTACTTTTATATACACACTACTCTATCCATTATCTATCTGCTCTCTGTATCCCTTCCATAATATATTGCACCATATATATATCAAAGGTGTATGCGTATATACAGGTATTAATATACGTCAACAATTATACTGTAACTATCCCTCATAATGACTACATCCATCACAACATCAACAGTGAAATATTTTTATTGATGTGGCAACACTTACTTTAGACATAGATAGATAGAACGATGTGGCGTGATGTGGTGTGGTGGGGTGGTGTGGTGTGGTGTGGTGCAGTGCAGTGTGGTGTGGTGTGATGTGATGTGGTGTGGTGTGGTGCAGTGCAGTGTGGTGTGGTGTGGTGTAACTAGAAAATTTCGCGATTTTGGACAAGCATGGTGGAGCATCACCGAGAGGATATACTCGTAGATGAACTAAACTGAAGACATTGAAGTGAACGAGAAATTAAACGTAAAAACAATAGTCAATTTACGATGAGTCTTGATGCTTAATAGAAAACGGAATCGACATACATGACATAAAGAACCGGACAAACAAAACAAAACAAACAAACAAACACAAACAATACACAAATATATAACAACAAACATATGTTGTCACCGAGGGTCAGGGTGATAAATGATTACTTCACCTGGTAACAGTAGGAGCAAGGGGTACAGGTCTGGTGTTGTACAGGTGTAGAGCTCGACGACGCACTTACCTGGCGAGGAAATAATAATAATAATAATAATAATAATAATAATAATAATAATAAAAATAATAATTAATAAAGTGGCCAACAGAATCCCTGCACACACACACGCTAATTAATCACTTACCATAATAACACGAGAGATATTTCACGATATGATACTATACGTTGTGAGAGAGGCAGGTGAAATTACCAGGTGTGTTAAAGATATAAACACAACCCGGAACTAGTCTATTATTTTTAAGGGCAATGCGGATACAGCATACTGAAACTAGGCTTCTGGTACACGAGGAGGCGTTTTGGCCGTGCACTTCGCAGCCATCACTACCCTAATGGTAAAATTTGGGTACCCCTTTACAGTTGGGTCGATTGGGGGTGTCCCAAGCGTAAACCATTGGCCCTTACGACAAGAAGTGAGCTCTGTATCCCCTCAGTCACGGCACCCTATAGTTAATCTAATCTAAACCAAGTTAACCACATCTATACTCACTAGCCGTAGCCCAAACCTAACCTAACCTAACCTAACCAAACTTAACTATAAATCTCCCAAGCTTAACCTAACCTAAACTAATGCATCCTTAACCTAACCTGAATGCCCGTCTGGCTAATTCACACTACGACTTAAAGAAGCTGGCATGAGTCACATCAATACGACCACCCCCCTACCAACACAACCACCCCCTACCAACACGACCACCCCCCTACTAACACGACCTCCCCCCTACCAACACGACCACCCCCCTACCAACACGACCTCCCCCCTGCCAACACGACCTCCCCCCTGCCAACACGACCTCCCCCCTACCAACACGACCTCCCCCCTACCAACACGACCTCCCTCCTACCAACACGACCTCCCCCCTACCAACACGACCTCCCCCCTACCAACACGACCTCCCCCCTACCAACACGACCTCCCCCTACCAACACGACCTCCCCCCTACCAACACGACCTCCCCCCTACCAACACGACCTCCCCCCTACCAGCACGACCTCCCTCCTACCAACACGACCTCCCCCCTACCAACACGACCTCCCCCCTACCAACACGACCTCCCCCCTACCAGCACGACCTCCCTCCTACCAGCACGACCTCCCCCCTCCCAACACGACCCCCCCCCCCCCTACCAAAGACGCTGCTGTAACTGTCTCTATTCATGATGTTAACCCATATACAGGAAGGTTAAAATTTACTTGAAGTTATTTAGTGATTTCATAACCAGGTTCCTCACACGTGTTAAAATCTGATACCTGAATTTATCTAACGTTAGGTGATGTGTTTACAGGATATATGATGTAAATTATTTGTTTTAAGGACGAGCATATTTATGATCTCTCTCCTTCACTCTCTCTCTGTCCTTCACTCCCTCTCTGTCCTTCGCTCCATCTCTATCTCTCTCCTTTACTCCCTCTTATTCTTTCACTCCCTCTCCCTCATTCACCCCCTCTGCCTACTTCCCTAAGTCTCTCTCTCTCTCCTTCACTCACTCTCTCTCCTTCTCTCACTCTCTCTCCTTCTCTCACTCTCTCCTTCACTCTCTCTTCTCTCTCTCTCTCTCTCTCCTTCTCAGTCTCTCTCCTTCACTCTTATCCTGATTCCGTCTCCTCCCTCCCTCCCTTCCTCCCACCCCCTCCTTCCCTCCCCCTTCCTTCCCCCCTCTCTCTCCCCCTCCCACCCCCTCCTTCCCTCACTCTCATGATAACGAGACGAATTTTTGCATAACCATTAAAACTTAAAAAAAAAAAACACGAGAAGTGGCACCTTGGCCCTTATACTGGCACTCTCCAAGGCACAAAATTTCTTTCCACTTGGCACTGAGAGGAAGTGTACGTACATCAGCTTAACGGTGCCTCAACTCCCTCGGCTTACAATCACCTTCGTATAAAAAGATTTCACATTAACGAGAACGACAGCCGGATATGTGCACACCTAACTCGTTATCTGAATATATACACACCTGACTCGATTATCATCAGTATATATGTGCAGCTGCCTCGATTATCCGAATATATACACACCTGACTCGATTATCCGAATTTATGTGTAGCTGCCTCGATTATCCGAATATAAGCACACCTGACTCGAATATCTCCTCCAGGACGTTTTCGTGAAGGAATTAAATATGAGTATTAGAGACAGATGCAGTTAAAGGGTGCTGTGTGTGTGTGTGTGTGTGTGTGTGTGTGTAAACATATACGTACACGTACACACACACACACTACTACTACTTTGCTGTCACTGGGAGTTACTGTACCTGTACTTTATGATACAGTCACCACCTGGGAGTTACTGTACCTGTACTTTATGATACAGTCACCACCTGGGAGTTACTGTACCTGTACTTAATGATACAGTCACCACCTGGGAGTTACTGTACCTGTACTTTATGATACAGTCACCACCTGGGAGTTACTGTACCTGTACTTTATGATACAGTCACCACCTGGGAGTTACTGTACCTGTACTTTATGATACAGTCACCACCTGGGAGTTACTGTACCTGTACTTTATGATACAGTCACCACCTGGGAGTTACTGTACCTGTACTTTATAAGGATTCCTCTACTTTTGTTGCTTCTGAATTCGATTTATTTTAAAAGTAATAAAAAATTCATATATTTCTAAGATAATTTACTTAAAGTAATTCGTACAAGTAAATATGAATAATTTATGTTTTAATTTGGTTATTTACAAAATTTTAATGTGTTTTATTTTAACTTAAAATTTCATGAAAAATATTAATGTTCTACATCGATTCTTAAGATTTTCATTCATAATTTGTAGCATGACTGTGTTGCGTCATAGTGAGTATTTTGTTATTGTTTACAGTCACTAGCAATCCCCTAGCATCATTAGCCACTACCTCCCACCATCTATCAACATCTATCAACATCTGCCACCACCTGTCACCATCTACCAACATCTGCCACCACCTGTCACCATATGCCACCACCTGTCACACCTCACCCCTGAGACGGAGTTGGAATATTTGCCCAGGTTTTCCCCGACAGGCGTTAGACCACAACTATAGTGATAACTGATAAAGTCAACATTGTCTGCATCTTATTGAAATAATCACTAATAATGGGGTGGATAGAACGCTCGCCTCCCGTCCTCTGGTATGCACCCCGAGCTCCCCCAGTTCACCAAGGTCTAAATTGATACCTTAATTTATAGTTTAGGAAAGTGAAGTCATCGAGTGCAGTGCTTACCACGCTGGCTCTACAGTGTGTTGGATACACACTGCCCCTTAACGGACCGTCAAGTCCGAAACATCCAACTTCCATCAATAATAACACTGAAAAATGTGGATCTGGGTTTCATAATATATATATACAGTGGACGTTGTAGTTATATAAAGGAAAAAGAGGCGATAGTGGTGATACCATCGGCTGGCTCACACAGGGGATCACCGGCAGCTTACCCTCTTACACGGAGATAACCTGACAAAGAGTGAGTCATCCTGGTAGTGGGGGAGAGACGGAGGCCCTCAGAGAGAGAAAAGGGGAAGAAGAATAAAGAGAGGAAGAGACTCACAGAGAGAGAGAGAGAGAGAGAGAGAGAGAGAGAGAGAGCATTTTGTGTATTTGCTGACTTGCTGATTTTTTTTATGTAGTAAGTGTCCACGCGGGCGTGCGTGTGTACTAGGAAAGGAGCTCTAAAGCCAAAGGTTACTTAAACGTATGATATTTGTAAAATGCCAATATTTTATTACATTTTGTTATCTTTGTAATTAATAGGTTTACCTGTACGTGATTTATCATTGTGAACGATTGGTTTATTTTAACGTTTATTACCTTTGTAACTAATTAGTTTATTGTAACGTGTATTACCTGTATAGTTGAAAAGTTTACTTTACTTAGATAATAATTAATTAATAAGTTTACCTCTCTCTCTCTCTCTCTCTCTCTCTCTCTCTCTCTCTCTCTCTCTCGTTCTATCCAACAAGTGATTTGTTCCTTTGTCAGCTTATCAGGAGGTAAGATTGGCCGGACCAGCAGAAACATCGTGACGCTATCTGAGAGAGAGAGAGAGAGAGAGAGAGAGAGAGAGAGAGAGAGAGAGAGAGAGAGAGAGAGAGAGAGAGAGAGAGAGAGAGAGAGAGAGAGAGAGAGAGAGAGGTGTTTCTTAGTTAACTTATAAAAGAAACTCACACTTACAAAAAACAAGTGAAAAATTAACCCTAACTTAGTAGCCATGACGAACACGAGACGAAGAGAGGTGACGAGGGGGTGACGAGAGGGTGGGTAAGGGGGGAGGAGGAGGACAGGGGTGGGTTAGGAGGGAGGAGGACAGGGGTGGGTAAGGAGGGAGGAGGAGGACAGGGGTGGGTAAGGCGGGAGGAGGAGGACAGGGGTGGGTTAGGAGGGAGGAGGAGGACAGGGGTGGGTAAGGGGGGAGGAGGAGGACAGGGGTGGGTAAGGAGGGAGGAGGAGGACAGGGGTGGGTAAGGAGGGAGGAGGAGGACAGGGGTGGGTAAGGGGGAGGAGGAGGACAGGGTGGGTAAGGGGGAGGAGGAGGACAGGGGTGGGTAAGGGGGAGGAGGAGGACAGGGGTGGGTAAGGGGGGAGGAGGAGGACAGGGGTGGGTATGGAGGAGGAGGAGGACAGGGTGGGTAAGGAGGGAGGAGGAGGACAGGGGTGGGTAAGGGGAGGAGGAGGACAGGGTGGGTAAGGGGGGAGGAGGAGGACTGGGGTGGGTTAGGAGGGAGGAGGACAGGGTGGGTAAGGAGGGAGGAGGAGAACAGGGGTGGGTAAGGAGGGAGGAGGAGGACAGGGGTGGGTAAGGAGGGAGGAGGAGGACAGGGGTGGGTAAGGGGGGAGGAGGAGGACAGGGGTGGGTAAGGGGGAAGGAGGAGGACAGGGGTGGGTAAGGAGGGAGGAGGAGGAGGACAGGGGTGGGTAAGGGGGAGGAGTAGGAGGACAGGGGTGGGTAAGGGGGGAGGAGGAGGACAGGGGTGGGTAAGGGGGGAGGAGGAGGACAGGGGTGGGTATGGAGGGAGGAGGAGGACAGGGGTGGGTAAGGAGGGAGGAGGAGGACAGGGGTGGGTAAGGGGGGAGGAGGAGGACAGGGGTGGGTAAGGGGGGAGGAGGAGGACAGGGGTGGGTAAGGGGGGAGGAGGAGGACAGGGGTGGGTTAGGAGGGAGGAGGACAGGGGTGGGTAAGGAGGGAGGAGGAGAACAGGGGTGGGTAAGGAGGGAGGAGGAGGACAGGGGTGGGTAAGGAGGGAGGAGGAGGACAGGGGTGGGTAAGGGGGGAGGAGGAGGACAGGGGTGGGTAAGGAGGGAGGAGGAGGACAGGGGTGGGTTAGGAGGGAGGAGGGGAGAAAGGAGGAGAAGCTAAGAGTAGGAAGAAGAAGGAAGCATGAATATGAGTGGAAGAAAGAATAAGAGTAGAGCAAGAGGAGGAGTTAAGAGGAAAGGGAAGGAGAGGAGGAAGAGAAAGGAAGAGGAACGTGGAGAAATTGAAGGAGGGGGAAGAGGAGGAGGAGGAGGAGGAGGAGGAGGAGGAGGAGGAGGAGGTGGAGGAAGGGGAAGGAGAAGTCACAATACAATATAACTTAAACTCAAACACGACAAAGCTAAATACACACACACACACACACACACACACACACACACACACACACACACACAGACTACACCGGCTACACCAACGCTCTCTCCACCCTGGAAATGCCATCCCTCGGGGACCTCCACCACCAAGCACTGGCAAGGTTTGGCAGGGGACTACTGCACCACCCTCGTCATCGCCTCCTCCTGCCACCGGCAGTCCCCCGCCCATCTCGCTCAGTCCGTCACTACAACAAAATTCAGCCCATAAGAGCCCGCACTGATAGATATAAGAATAGCACCATCCCATCTACAGTATTGTTAAAATAATAAACAACTTCTGATTTATGTACTGTACAGCCCTGTAAATGTATTGAACGCATATCATTGTCTAAATCACATGTAAGTTTGTTATTATTTTATTATTACACACACACACACACACACACACACACACACACACACCTACCTATTATGGTGTCATTAGCATAATCACCTGTTATTAATGGCATTACGACTACCTCCATTAGCCACTACACCTGGGCTTTTAAATCTTTATTAACATTGTATGAACTGATGATGGGATATGTTAATTAGTTACCTGAGTGTTGATATATTAATGATTCTTCTTTCTGGCTCGCCTAGTATGTTGATAGTTCCCTTCTTCCTTCCTTCCTTCTTTCCCTCCTTCCTTCCTTCCTTCCTCTCCTCCAACATCTCATAACCAAATCTTCCTTCTACCTCCTGCCTGGCCCTCCTAATATGTGGATAATTCCCTCCCTTCTTCCTTCCTTCCTTCCTTCCTTCCTTCCTCTCCTTCAACATCATGATTTTATTCTCCTGCCTCCAAGAGCCTATTGCCTCCTCCTTGCTTCACCCTTTCAAATCTTTCCTATCGTAACAACACATCTGGATATTTAAGCCTGGAGAAAGTGCCACCCATCACTGCCACCCATCACTACCACCCATCTCTGACACCCATCTCTGACACCCATCACTACCACCCATCTCTGCCACCCATCACTACCACCCATCTCTGCCACCCATCACTGCCACCCATCACTGCCACCCATCACTACCACCAACCATCTCCACCGACAATGGCAATCCCTAACCATCCGCGCGCGCACACACACACACACACACACACACACACACACAGCCAGGCAAGAGAGAAGAGATTCAACAGTAATCCGACTGATCGAGGTCACCACCATAAATACTGAGCCGAGGCAGGGGAAGAGAGGGGGGGGGGGAGGAGGAAGAGGAGGAGGAGGAGGAGGAGGAGGAGGAGGAGAAACAAGGTTGAAAATGGTGAAACATGAAAAAGAAAAAGAAGAAAATTAAATGTCCAGAAAAATGACACAGACCTGATAAATGAATAGGAGGAAAATGAGGAAAGTTATCTGATAAAGAGGGAGTCAGTGAAGGCCGACGGAGGAGGAGGAGGGGGAGGAGGGGGAGTAGGAGGCGGATAGGAAGGGGGGGTAGAGGGATGAGGAGGAAGAGGGACGACAATAACAGAGAGAGTGCAACGTACCTCTTATATATATATATATATATATATATATATATATATATATATATATATATATATATATATAATTTTTTTTTTTTTTTTTTTTTTTTTTTTTTTTTACCTGTGTCCATTACAGTTTCTTATATTATATACAACACCATTTTGCTGAGTACTTGATTAAAAGCTGTCTGGGACCAGCGTCGTTAAAGTGGGGCAGCCCATCGTGGTCCAATAGCTGTCTACCATTCGTAGAACGTAATATTCCTAAAAATCAGTCATGAAATACATAACTTTGCCGCCGAAAAATAACTTGGAAAAAGTGGAAATAACTTCAAAGATCCGCCAATCGTTTCCTTGGCTTCAGGGCACGGCGATGACATCCTCAATTATCACTCCACTGAGGACGTCTTGAGGACGAATTGGACTCGAGACGTAATTTCTCCTGATTGATTTCCAATAGACAGACCAGTTCAATGGCTGATTGAAAACGCTCGTTCGACTGTGTAAGGAACCAGTCTGAGAACCTGAAGAATATGAACCCCTGCTCGTGTTATTAACCACCTTAACCTAATCCAACCAAGCTTAACCTTAACTTAGCCAAATCTGACCAAGCCAACTCCAATTTATCCTAAATTAACCTCACTTATCCTAACCTAATCTGACCTAAACTCAACCCTAATATATCCTAATTTAACCAAAGCTAACCTAACTAGATTTATCCTGAACCAAACCTAACCTAACTTATCCAAATCAAACCAAACCAGACTAAACCTAACCTAACCTAACCTATTCTAGCCTAACCTTATACCTACCCCTCACCCAAGGCAGCAGTCGAGTAATATAGTCATGAGGAGAAATAAGCCAAGAGGTAGGAGGGGTTAAGGTGATACAGCCAGCCATATCCACCAAAAGCAAACCAATTTCACGTAGAGCTTCAGAAAATTGGTCACCCTGAGATACTGTATCACAAAGACATATTTCAGTAACTTGGGCACTGTGGATCGACTAGAACGGCATGAAATTACTCAAATTACGGCAGATGGCAATAACACGCACAGGGAGAGGCAGGCGAGGTTGTTTCAATTGCCTGCTATTGGAGAAGGAGGACACACCGTTTACAGCAGCTCCTGGGTTAAGGCTCGGTATACAATCTGCCTCTTATTGTAAACACTACACTACAACTTCACTTTTTTTTTCACTTAATAACTTGGGTTTCGGGTAACGACCAGTAAATACAAAGTTTAATTCACCTTTTGATAGATGTCGTACACAGTTCGCCTTATTGACGATAGCCAATTACACACAGTTAAAACTTGCAAACTCATCTTGGGTGATTGTCGAATACTCAGCAATCATAATCATGGAAGACGTATCGATAAACATCACATAATCTATTTCTGAAATCGATAGGCTGAGTTGATGCAGAAGATGTCGGCTCATTGTCACTTCGGCACAGAAACCTCGGGAGGTGGTAAATAACGTGACCTCACATAATGTAACCCCAGAGGGTGAGCTCATCTTACCACCAGGTGACATGACAACGATAACCTCAAGATATGACCACGAGATCCGAGGTTGACGAGTTCTATAACAATTTAAATAATGAGTTACTTAATACACAAAAAACTCAGATCAAATAACAATGACCCCAAATGGATAAATAAGCATTTAAAGAATATTATTGGACAAACGAAGACTATAGGTAGGGAAATCAATAGTGATGACGTTTACCTCCGAGATAATTATAAAGTATTGGCCAATAAAGTTAAGGCCGAGATAAGAAAACCAAAGAGGAATAATGAACTGAAGGTAACAAGGGAGGCGAAGTCAAACCCCAAGGGATTCTTCCAAATGTATCAAACTAAAACTCGAGACAAAATTGGACCAATACAGTCAGATACCAGATAACAACGGAGAAATGAGTAATAACCTGAACAGATAGTTTTCATCAGTTTTCACAACCGACTATCGACAGAGATAGTGAAGGAATTAGACTGAGCAAGATAGTAGTGACTAGTAATGATGTTAGTAAACAAATAGATAAATTTAATGTGGACAAATGCAAAGTACTTAGCCTAGGAGATGTAAACAGAGAAACCAGATACCAGATGAACAACGATGTTATAGAGAAATCCAACTGTGAGAAAGATTTATGAGTAATGATAAGTAGGGATCTTAAACCTAGTAAACAATGTGTATTTGCTAGAAACAAGGCTAATAAAGTACTTGGGTTCATACAAAGGAGTGTTGTTACAAGAATAGCGAGGTCATCCTAAAACTATATCTTGCACTTGTGAGACCTTACTTGGATTACACTGATCAGTTCTGGTCACCGTACTACAGAACGGATACAAAATCCCTCGAAAGCATTCAGAGGAAGATGGCAAGACTAATCCTGGGCAATAGGAACCTTGAGTACAGAGACAAGTTAAAGCATCTTAATTTGCACTCCCTCGAGAGACGTAGAGTGAGGGGCGATATGATCGAGGTATATAAATGAAAGTCGGCGTTAAACACAGGTGATTTAACAATGATATTTAAACTTTCCAACCAGGAGCGTGAGATAGGTAAACACTGGTTCGGAAATAGAGTAGTGGATGAGTGGAACAAGTTACCAAACATCATCATTAACTCGAACACGCTGGGTAGCTTCAAATATAGGTTAGACGGATATATGAGCGATAGGGGTTGGGTGTAAACGGGACTGCCCAGTATGGACCAATAGATCCGCTGCAGTTTCCTCCATTCTTATGTTCTTACAGACTAATGGGGCGTCACACACACACACACACACACACACACACACACACACACACACACACACACACACACCACTGTGAGCAAACAGTACCCACACCCAACACTGTGGGCCAACAGTACCCACACCCATCACTGTGGGCCAAAGTACACACACCCAACACTGTGGGCCAACAGTACCCACACCCAACACTGTGGGCCAACAGTACCCACACCCATCACTGTGGGCCAACAGTACCCACACCCAACACTGTGGGCCAACAGTACCCACACCCAACACTGTGGGCCAACAGTACCCACACCCAACACTGTGGGCCAACAGTACACACACCCATCACTGTGGGCCAACAGTACCCACACCCAACACTGTGGGCCAACAGTACACTACAAGACTCCTTCCCTCTGGTCTGTAATGCAATTGTCTCTCTCGAACCACTAAACTATTTCCTGCTGTTGCATGACTGATGGTGAGGGTGGTGTTGCATGATGGGTGGTGATGGTGGTGTTCCGTGATGGGTGGTGTTGCATGATGGGTGGTGAGGGTGGTGTTGCGTGATGGGTGGTGGTTGCATGATGGGTGGTGAGGGTGGTGTTGCATGATGGGTGGTGAGGGTGGTGCTGCATGATGGGTGGTGAGGGTGGTGTTGCGTGATGGGTAGTGAGGGTGGTGTTCCGTGATGGGTGGTGTTGCATGATGGGTGGTGAGGGTGGTGTTGCGTGATGGGTGGTGAGGGTGGTGTTGCATGATAGGTGGTGAGGGTGGTGTTGCATGATGGGTAGTGAGGGTGGTGTTGCATGATAGGTGGTGAGGGTGGTGTTGCGTGATGGGTGGTAGGTGGTGAGGGTGGTGTTGCATGACGGGTGGTGAGGGCGGTGTTGCATGACGGGTGGTAAGGACGGTGTTGCATGACGGGTGGTAAGGACGGTGTTGCATGATGGTGTAGGGGGGGGGGGCAGAGCTGCATAACAGTGCATAACAGCCATACTGACTCGGAAATTACATATATCTCACTCTGTCTGCCGCAGAAATTGTGTATTCCTCTCACTATCCCAACGGAAATTATATAATTATGTCTCACCAACTAGACCGAAAAATGCAAGTTTTCACAGAGAATTGTAAAGTTCCGAGACTAAACAATAAAAAGAGTAACTAATATCAACTGAACAACATGGATATAGAGAGCTCGATTGTGAACAGGATTTAGGAGTGTGAAAAGGCGCGTGTTAAAATGGTGAAGGAGGGAGTGGAGGAGGGGTGGAGAGGTGTGGAGGAGAGGTGTGGAGGAGGAGGTGGAGAGGTGTGGAGGAGAGTGTGAAGGAAGGAGTGGAGGAGGAAGTGGAGAGGTGTGGAGGAGAGTGTGAAGGAGGGAGTGGAGGAGGGGTGGAGAGGTGTGGAGGAGAGCGTCAGGAAACACTATGGTGATGAAGGTAAAGGTGTCAATTAGCTCTCACACACACACTGGCAACAAGAGCCATGGGTGCCAGGAGTCCAGGATTATAATGACGCTCTTCACCTCTCTCAGTCCAGGCGGGGGAGGAGGGGGGAGGTGTCGGCCACGGTAATTGCCTCCATCATCATGTCGCTGAAAACATTAACAAAATTCAAAAGCCTTAAAAAAATCTAACCTAACCTAACCTAAACTGACCTGTCCTTAACTTAATCCTAATCTAACCTAACCTAACCTAAACTGACCTGTCCTTAACTTAATCCTAATCTAACCTAACATGACCTTACTTAATTAAACCTAAACTTTTTCTAACCTAACCCAACTTATCCCAACCTAACCAAACGTATCCTAACCTAACCCAACCCAACCCAACCGAACGCAATTCACTATTATTCTTTGCAAGTTTCCAAACACAATAAATAATTTCAGTAGTTGGTCCCATAAGCATGACAAGTGTTGGGGGATTTACTACACTGTCCACAAATCCTTTTTATTTCAGCACAGGAGTAAAAACACTGCACTCGCCCTTTATCACTTCCCCAGTTGTAAAGTCAGGTCCCTATTCACAGCTGGGTGAGTTCGGGGGCAGGGGCTACCCAAGGCGCGAACCAGCAACTCATAAGGACAGGACGCGAGAGTTGTATCCACTTGACCACCTCACCAGATATAGTAAATTACAAGTCCACTTTAAAAACACGTAAATTTGCAGTAAATTAACACAGGTGTTTTACAGGTATTTTACAAGTGATTTATAAGTATTTGATAGGCCTTTACCTGGTGCTTACTTATGTTTTACAAATGTTTTACAGGTGTTTAGTTAGAGTTTTACACGTGTAGTAGGGGAATTCATTTAGTACTTCAAAATGAGCTTTATAAGTATTCTACAATTGTTTCTTAAGTTTTTTACCTAACCTAACCTAACCTAACCTAACCTTACCTTGCCTAACCAAACCCAACCTAACCTAACCTAACCTAAATAAAACTAACCTAACCCAAAAAACAAACCGAACCAAACGTAACCTAACTGAACCTAACCTAACTAAATACAACCAAACCTAACCTAACCTAACCTAACCTGTCTTCCACCGCCCATTTTATTCATCGCTCAGCTAAGCATATTCTCATCCCTTCTTTGGAAACGAGAGGAAAATTGCACCCTCCAATATGGCGCCGAGCTGTGTGCCCTGGTGAAGGGAAGGGGTGAGGGGGGGAGGAAGAATGGTGGGGTAAGGGTGGGTGGGGTAAGGGTGGGTGGGGAAGGGGTGGGTGGGGTAAGGGTGGGTGGGGCAAGGGTGGGTGGGGTAAGGGTGGGTGGGGCAAGGGTGGGTGGGGTAAGGGTGGGTGGGGAGGATTGGGGAAGTTGTCAATTAGCGTCCTCAGATATAACAGGAGCTTCTGCTGCTCCCCGCCTGCTTTCGGTAATGATGAACCTGAGTGCCAGAGGGAGTGCCCGGGGGAGGAGTGCCGAGGGAGGAGTGCCAGGGGTAGGAGTGCCAGGGGTAGGAGTGCCAGGGGTAGGAGTGCCAGGGGTAGGAGTGCCAGAGGTAGAGTGCCAGGGGTAGAAGTGCAGAAGGTCCGATTGCCAGGGGTAGGAGTGCCAGGGGTAGAAGTGCAGAAGGTACGATTGCCAGGGGTAGGAGTGCCAGGGGTAGAGTGCCAGGGGTAGGAGTGCCAGGGATAGGAGTGCCAGGGGTAGAGTGCCAGGGGTAGAGTGCCAGGGATAGGAGTGCCAGGGGTAGGAGTGCCAGGGGTAGGAGTGCCAGGGATAGGAGTGCTAGGGGTAGAGTGCCAGGGGTAGAGTGCCAGGGGTAGTGCCAGGGGTAGAGTGCCAGGGTATGACACATTAATTTTAAGACAGATACAATAATTGAAGAATATTTTCCATACACTAAAATAAATACTTCAAACATTAACCATAATAAAGGAAAGGAGAATATTTATCACAGTAAGACAGAAATATATAACAAATATTTCCAGTTATTGTCACTAGAGAAAACAGTAAATTTTACCACAACTAATATGAATTAAGCGAAGTAATTAGGTTACTACTACGAGGTGAAGGACAAATTATTATATGACCTACTGGCTAAAGGTGGATCCACACCAAGGTAACAATGTTGGTAACTTTGTCGTCAACATATTAGAAGAAGATGTCAGTATTGTTGGAAAGAAAGGTAAAATAATCACATAGTTCACACCAGTCATGCTTGACAATGTTCCCATCAGTAATGTTGTCAATATTTATCTGTAGTTTTCACATCATTCTCGATAATAAAGTTGTCAAATATTGTCCGCACTAACGCTGCTTGTACTCGTCTCTCAGGGTGTATCATTGTGTAACTCGTTGATGGTATAATACAATAATCGCAATTTATTTCCTTTAATCAAAGTGTCCTTCTCATGTCTGAGGGTTGGCGTCCACGACCCTCCATCCCTCCGGGGAAAAACAACTTGTAATTTCCCTTACACATCCCAATTACATCTACGTTATGAAATTGGTTCTTAAGTAGTGATAACGCGGTTGAATTTATACCACCTCTCTCTCTCTCTCTCTCTCTCTCTCTCTCTCTCTCTCTCTCGGGGTGAATATAGTAATTAATGATTTATTGGTAAATCTGTGGTTATCAGCATATACCTGGATCACGCGCACCTACAGTGATTTACTTGTATGTATATATATATATATATATATATATATATATATATATATATATATATATATATATATATATATATATATATATATATGTGTGTGTGTGTGTGTGTGTGTGTGTGTGTGTGTGTGTGTGTAGATCCACAATGGAAACGTGGACAAGATAAATCCAGATCAGCAACCTGGGACTTGGTCACAATTTTTGTGATGCCATATGGCAGCGGGTCTACCATTAGACTACACATTATGCTTGAACAAAGTCGCCTTTCACTCCTCCTACTTAAACAACGACGCTTTTATTCCCTACCGCTTAACCAATAACACCGAGGAGAATATATAATAACAACAACAATAATATATAACAACAGCAACAGCAACAACAACAACAAACATTACTGAACTAAAACCCAATAGCCAATAAACAATAAAAACAAAAGAGGAAAAGCCTAACAAAAGGAGGAAGCTAACAGGTAAGATGCTGGTGAAAGGAACAGACTCTCCCGTACACTAGTCATTATTGAACAGGTCTCATTACGCTAATGGAGAGAGATCGGGCCTAAGAGTTTAGACACGCGAGGGACCTGAACTTACCTGAAGATTTTATTATTACTGTGTATAATGAAGAGGAAAACCAACACTGGGCAAAACATCATGAATAATTGGATAGCATCATTTAGGGACAGACTTCCTCCATCACCAGGTAATAAAAAACAGGTGAGACTGAGAGAAGGACACATACAAATAATGTAGCCACTTAAAATCAAGATAAAGTTGGGATAGGACATTAAAACACACACACACAAGGAGGAGCCCAGTGTTATTAACCCAACTGATAGGCGACTCACGCTCTCATCACTAACAAATAATTCATGTTGTTTAATCTAGTTCTGGTAACCAAACTACTTGAACTAACCCAATTGTGTATTATTTTGTGCCGGGGTGGTTAAATTTCAGGTGAGATAAGTAGGGGGATAATCTTGAAGTGAGTACTGAGTTCCACCGTCAACTGATGATTACCCCACCTCCACCCCCTTCCCCACCTCCACCCCCTCCCCCTACCTCCACCCCCTCCCCCCTCCAGGTAGCGTCTGGGTGGTTCAGCTGGGGGGGGGGGGGGTGATACGCATTTACTTCAAGACCAATGCTTAAGCCAAATATTCAATAGTAAAAAATTATGGTTCCGGTTCACGTAGGTCTAAAATTTCTGAGGGGTTGAAATCCTTGGATGATGGGGAAACAATGTTATTTTAAGACGTAGGAATATTCACCAATTATTATGGGTTGTGAATCAAATACCAAATTATATATTCTGTTCAATTTCATGATATAAATATTAGTAAATAAACATACACACTTTATTTATTTATCTATTTATCTATTTATTTATCTATCTTGTTGATCATAACCAGGTACTTTATTTTTCGTATATTTATCTGAACTGCGAGAAGTGTTCATCAGTATACTCAACTACATTTGCTATGTTCGTCATCTTTGGCGCCTCATTATTATTCCTTCCCATGACTTAAGACGCACAGCCGGAGCACTAGAGGCAGGCACACCTAGAATGGTCAGTGGCAGGTTGACCACGACCCAAGAAATTCCTATTTATGGTTAAATTTTCACCTTAGGTAAAGTATTTCTTCCTAGCTGAACCTAAACGTAAGCAGTTGACAATCCCTCACGATACAACACCTGGATATTAATAAACAAATTCGTGGCCTCGACAGATCTTGAACAAAAACCCGAAACCACAGATATTTGAGATCGAAGCAGAGACCCAAACACAGGAGAGTTTAGACTCAACAACAAGAGGCTCAGCCAGAACTTCACGTCAACAAAGTCATTCCCCAAAAGTATGAGATTATTCCCTCAATGTTGACGAGAGACTGACATTACATATACATCACATATGTATAGTGACATTTCAGTGCCCGTCGACACATCCTCTCCCCATCTCTCTACAACTTGATGTCTATACCAACCAAACCCACAAGCTACCAGCCCCCCCACCCTCCCCCACTGAGCAGAAGAGTTATTCAGTGTGCCTTCTTCTGCTCTCGTACGGGGTGGACAAAGGGACATAGAACACTCAAAGAAGAGGGAAATAATAGTGAGACTCGAGCAACGGCAGGAAACACAACAAATGGATAGAGATTACATGAAAGAGAAGGAGAGAGAAACAGCAACAGGAGAGAAAGTGAGAGGAACAAAGGTATCTCACCCTCCATGTGGACACAGTATAAAGAGTTGAAACTTAACAAACAGTAAATTGTTGCTACACAAATACAAGAACGACCGTCACAGGGCTGCCACTTTAAAGAACATCAATGCTAAACGTTTTGTAACAGATTTCACCATAAACCCTGAATTCCTGAAAGCTCTGAAACCCTGAATTCCTGAAAGTTCTGAAACCCTGAAGCCGTGAAAGTACTGAAATCCTGAAGACGTGAAAGTTCTGAATCCCTGAAGCCCTGAACGTTCTTAAACCCTGAATCTCTGAAAGTTCTGAAACCCTGAGTCCCTGAAAGTACTGAAATCCTGAAACCCTCTTCTAATTTCAAAATTTGAATAAAGCAAGTTAAGTTTACCCTAAATGACCTAAAAAAAACGCACCTTCCACTAATCTTAAACAATCGTAAGCTTTAACCCCAAGACAATCCTCAAAATTACAAAATACTGAAAGAATTAGGTCATTAAACCAGGAAAACCACCGTGCTGACCTCACTGACCCAGATTCGAGCATTACCTGAAAAAGCCCTTGACCTCTGACCAGATCTCAAACAAATAAGGATATTATCTCAGGGATGACCTTAAAAGCATAAGACAGACAGACAGACAGAAAGACAGAGACAGACAGACAGACAGACAGACAGACAGACACAGACATGACCGGAAATAATACCCTTCCTCACAGTTGCAAGTAATGAAGAGTTCAATTAATATACAAAAATATCACCTTAAAAGTATCAATTTAGGCAATGTGCTTTTACAAATTCAATCGCTTGTACATATCTTTCTCATCTTAGGCTATTTACTGTGAAACCCGTATTAATATGAAACCCTTATTTAACATGAAACCCGTATTTAATGGAAGAAAGACCACAGTTTAAGCGTGTCGTAGCAGACGGTCGTTATACACATTGTAATCTACCTGCTGACCACTTGAACACGTTTTACTCTACCTTATAATGAGTTCTACAGGTGTAAACCAACACACGTCTCCTACAGGTTATTCACAAAACAACTGTAGACCAATACACATAATTATGTTCTCAAGACACCTGTAGATGGACACACAGGGGTTCTCAAGACACTGTAGACCAACACACAGGTGTTCTCAAGACACCTGTAGGCCAACACACAGGTGTTCTCAAGACACCTGTAGGCCAACACACAGGTGTTCTCAAGACACCTGTAGGCCAACACACAGGTGTTCTCAAGACACCTGTAGGCCAACACACAGGTGTTCTCAAGACACCTGTAGGCCAACACACAGGTTCGAAAAACAGATTGTGATTTATTGTTTTTGTTCTTCTAAACTTATGTCAATTCATTGACGACCTCAGACACCAGGCAGTATAACCAACCCAACCACATGACAGTATAACCAACCCAACCACATGACAGTATAGCCAACCCAACCACATGACAGTATAGCCAACCCAACCGCATGACAGTATAGCCAACCCAACCACATGACAGTATAACCAACCCAACCACATGACAGTATAACCAACCCAACCACATGACAGTATAACCAACCCAACCACATGACAGTATAACCAACTCAGCCACATGACAGTATAACCAACTCAGCCACACTGCAGTATAGCCAGACACGGCGACAGACCCTCTGAACGGGCCGCATTACGTCTAGGGTGTCACACAAAGGCTGAGAATGTAATTTAACCTCCCACTGTTTGGGAGAGGGGGAGAGGGGGAGAGGGGGGAGAGGGAAGTGAGAGAGAAAGTGAAGGGGAAAGAAGAAAGAAATATAGTTGAGAGCGAAGAGAAAGGGGGGAGAGGAGAATAAGTGATGAAAGTGAAGAGAGAAGAGGCGAGGAAGAGTGATTAGGAGAGTAGAAAGATTACCACCACTATCACTACTACCACCACCACTATCACTGCTACCACCACCGTCACTATTACCACCACCACTATCACTACTACCACCACCGTCACTATTACCACCACCACTATCACTACTACCACCACCGTCACTATTACCATCACCGTCACTACTACCACCACTGTCACTACTACCACCACTGTCACTACTACCACCACCGTCACTACTACCACCACCGTCACTACTACCACCACCGTCACTACTACCACCACCGTCACTACCACCACCACCGTCACTACTACCACCACCGTCACTACTACCACCACCGTCACTACTACCACCACCGTCACTACCACCACCACCGTCACTACTACCACCACCACCGTCACTACTACCACCACCACCATCACTACTACCACCACTGTCACTACTACCACCACCATCACTACTACCACCACCGTCACTACTACCACCACCACCGTCACTACTACCACCACTGTCACTACTACCACCACCGTCACTCCTACCACCACCGTCACTACTACCACCACCGTCACTCCTACCACCACCACTATCACTACTACCACCACCACTATCACTACTACCACCACCATCACTCCTACCACCACCACTATCACTACTACCACCACCATCACTCCTACCACCACCACTATCACTACTACCACCACCGTCACTACTACCACCACCGTCACTACTACCACCACCATCACTACTACCACCACCACTATCACTACTACCACCACCATCACTACTACCACCACCACTATCACTACTACCACCACCATCACTCCTACCACCACCACTATCACTACTACCACCACTATCACTACTACCACCACCGTCACTACTACCACCACCGTCACTACTACCACCACCACTATCACTTCTACCACCACTGTCACTACTACCACTACCGTCACTACTACCACCACCGTCACTACTACCACCACCGTCACTACTACTACCACCACCTCACTACTACCACCACCGTCACTATTACCACCACCATCACTACTACCACCACCGTCACTACTACAATCATCATCACGACTACCACCACCACCACTATCACTACTACCACCACTGTCATTACTACCACCACCGTCACTACTACCACCACCATCACTACTACCACCACCGTCACTACTACAATCATCATCACGACTACCACTACCATCACGACTACCACTACCATCATCCCGGGCGAAGACTGGGGGTTGGGACACTGGGACAGGGCGGTGTCGTGGCGTGTCGGGTCTGGGTGGGGCGTGTCGTGGCGGGTCAGGACGGGGCGGGACTGTCAAGTAATACTACCACCACCACGCCACATCCCCCCCTCACTTAACACTTGATATCTAATAAAAAACAATTATGGTGAGGCTTGTTGACGTAGATTTCTTCATTAAAACAATCACATTTATGAAATCCATTAGCAGCTGGGAAACTCACCCACTGCTGTTTCATTACATGTCACAGTGCTGTTAAGGTTGCCTGCACACAGACAAATGGACTCGAGGCTGCTGTGTGTGTGTGTGTGTGTGTGTGTGTGTGTGTCCAACGCAAACTTAATTATTATTCCGTAAATTTTGGAGGGACTACAAATGTTTCCATGCAGAGTCATCCGCTGCGAAATTGTAATCAAAGTTTTAATATTCATAGCCTTCGTGTGTTTGTTTTTGGGTATATAAAAGTATTCATGCCAGGAGATCAACACACAGCCACACAAACACGACTAATAGCATTATTCACCCAGCGGCCACACCAGGTATTAGAGTGTGTGCGTGTGTGTGTTTCGCTACTCAACCGAAACATCGATGTAGATATGTCCTGATTACCCAGCAGGTCCCTCAGTATCCAAAGTTGACTCACCTCAGCTATCCTCCAGATGAAAAATAAAGCAGGAGGGCCTCTGCCTACCAGCCGTCTGTACTCTCTCCTGGAGAATTATGGGAAAAGCAGGAAGTCCCCCAAGCTCTTAAAGATGCCTCCATCGTCAATATTTATAAGAACAAGGTAGACCGGTCAGACTGTGGCAACTACCGCGTGGGATCGTGGGATCTTGCTGCTGTCCGTACCTGGCAAGATTATCGCACGACTCCTCCTAAACAGATTTCTACTTGAGGCGGAAAACTTCCTCCCAGAATCTCAATGTGGCTTTAGACCATCACGCGGCACCAGTGACATGATCTTTGCTGCCCGCCAGATACAGGAAAGGTGTAGAAAACAGCGTCGTGACCTGTACATGGCCTTCATTGACCTAACCAAGGCCTTCGACTCGGTCAACGTGGAAGCCCTCTGGCGGACCCTCGGCCGTTTTGGCGGCCAAACAAAATCCATTGTCATCGTGAGGCAACTCCACGATGGCATGAACGGCAGTATGCTGTACAGTGACACCCAGTCTGAGTTCTTCCCCATCCAAACGGGGGTAAAACAAGAATGTGTACTGGCACCAACTCTTTTTTTCCATTTTCTTGACTGCCTTCCTTATTCGTGCCAGTACCAATTTGGCCGGCGGGGTGGACATCGAGTACCGGGTGAAGGGTCTTTTCAATATAAGACGACTCCAGGCAGGAACAAAGGTGTCGGCAGCTTCCATTACTGAACTTCAGTATGCAGACGACCTCACCCTTGTCGCTCACAGTGAACGCGACCTACAGGAGATCCTGAACACATAGTCAAATGCGTATGCACACTTCGACCTTGAGGCGAATGTACGTCAGACTCAGATTCTCTTTCAACCTGCCCCTGGTTCAGCCACACCTCCACCATCCATCCATCTTAACGGTACTACTCTCTTAAATGTTACCCACTCTCAGTACCTCGGCCCCCACTTGTCCACCACTGCGGACACGTATATCGAGCAGTGGTCCTCCCCACCCTGCTATGATAACCTTTCGGTGCAAATTTCGCCCAAGCTGACCAAGTGTTGCCATAGTAACAAAGTTTGCATCCGTGCGGGAGAAGAGGTAGGTAATGATTGATACATTACAGGTGCAGAAAGTAGACTGTACCAACATACATATATTCCCACCAGTATCCTCACCTCGACCACACAAATATTTTTTTTTTACTAAACCAGCAGGAAGACCCTCAGCAGGACAAGCCCTACTGACCGCTTGACACAGGGCACCTACTGCCCACTGCAAAGTACTCTCTCTCTCTCTCTCTCTCTCTCTCTCTCTCTCTACCCCGCCTTGCACTGTCACTTATTACAACCATCACACCTTCCTGCCTGGCCTACCTCTCCATCTCCGCCCCCGTCTCCTATCCCACGATAATCGCTTCCCGGCACACAGAAAACGCTCAGATAACGCTGGGTAATGCGGGGGGACTCGGCCATTTCTATCTGGACTGCGGGTACGGTCATGACTCTCCCCAGGCACCGAGACAGCTGGGAGAGGATTCAAACACCCCGCTGCAGCTCGTTGCCTTCTTTACAGGAGACAAGTATGGTGGAATCGCCTCCGCTTTAGTGGAAATAACTATAATAATGGGGCAGTAAAAGACGACAATTGCCTGGGAGCTGCGTGCCGCCCCATCGGACGAGTCGTGATGGTCGCCGTCTGCTGCGACACTGACGACCCAAGAAGCAATACAAGCAGCATAACGCAGCACAGCAGTACAACACCACCAGCAGTGTTGGCGCTGTTTGGGTTATGAGCTCCTGAACATATGGCAGCGAGTCCTTTACCAGGTGTAAGGTGCTCAACTAGTTACACAAGTGAAGACGGATGCCGCTATTGGTGGGTCAAGATTGTGACGAGGTGTACAGGTGCAAGAATAGGTGCAGGTACAAATACAGTTACATATACAAGTACAGATACAACTACAGGTACCGATACAAGTATAGGTAATAATACAAGTAAAAGAGTATTATTATGAATTTTGTTATAGGTAAAGTAACTCTCTCTCTCTCTCTCTCTCTCTCTCTCTCTCTCTCTCTCTCTCTCTCTCTCTCTCTCTCTCTCTCTCTCTCCCTCTCTCTCTCTCTCAGAAACTTGATTAATGCCGATAGAGCGAACCCACATTTTCTATGCCCTCTCGATCCTCTTAGCATTTGATTCCTCCCCTCCCCCTCCCCCTCCTCCTCCTCCGCCTCCCCTTCCAAGGCTCTTTAGGTCCATTACGAGTCTTCAACCACCTCTTAGGGAATCAATTGGCGTGTTTGCCCCTGTCCTCGGTGTAAGGGAGGGAGGGAAGGAAGAAAGGCAGGAATGAAGGAAGGAAGGAAGGGTTGGGGAAAAGGAGGAAGAAAGGAGGAAGGGAGAGGGATAAGGAGGAAGGAGGGAGAGGAGGGAAGAGAAGGAAAGGAGAGAGAGTGACGTAGGAAGGAGAAAGAGGGAGTAAGGAAGTAAGGAAGTAAGGAAGGAAGGAAGGAGGGAGAGTAACCGGTGGCTAGACCCAGTATGCTGTATATATCTAGTATCTTACTATGTACAGTGTTGTTGTTGTTGTTCAAAGGGTAAGATCCTGTGAGGCAGTGTGTGTTATAGACTAGAGTGTGTTACAGTGTGTGTTATAGACTAGAATGTGTTACAGTGTGTGTTATAGACTAGAGTGTGTTACAGTGTGTGTTATAGACTAGAGTGTGTTATAGTGTGTTATAGACTAGCAGGGGTTCTCAACCGGGGGGGAATTTCCTCCCCTCAGGTTTTCAGTGGGGGGGAAAACTGATACTAATATGGAAAAAATAAAGGATTTTCAGTATTATATGCATATTATTTGGAATGCACTTTTTGAGGCAGACAATCTTGAAAAGGAGGTGGGAATGACATTCTGACATATGGTGAAAGGGGTGCATGGGGCAAACAAGGTTGAGAACCACTGGACTAGAGTATGTTAAAGTGTGTTATAATGTGTTACAGACTAGAGTGCGTTATAGACTGGAGTGAGTTATAGTGAGTGCTATAAGCTGGAGTGTGTTATATACCAGAATGTGTTATATTGTGTTATAGACTAGAGGGTGTTATATACCAGAGTGTGCTATATTGTGCTATAGATTAGAGTGTGTTATAGTG
>CAUDMG010000334.1:1250000-1267500 GCA_958450375.1 Homarus gammarus
AACTGTACTGAAATTCCCTGTTAAATGACCTTCTCTCATGTTATTATATAATGTACAGGTACCACTTATGTTATTTGTATATTTTATACTTATGGCTGCCGTACAGGTATTTGTTAATAAACCGGTAAGTATTATTACTATTACACACGCAACCCACCTCTCCTCACACACACACACACACACACACACACACACACACACACACAAAAAAAAAACAGTAATCCCTTTACCCTTCATGAATAATTTAAAATAATAATACTAAAATATTACCGTAACACAACAAACAACAATACCCACAAATTATACCAAAACAAGGAATACCAACACCACTAAAGATTTAATAAACAGTAAATAAAAACGTCTCAAATATGCATAATCCCAAACACACAAGCACTACGATATTACATTATACAAGCAAGAAAAATTAATGCGTCTTTCATCTCGGACAACATAACTCCGAGACAGGGTCCAATTCAGGTGAGGCGGCAGTTGTTGAATAGAAAGTTCTAATCTACGCCCAAAACTGCTTCTTAATTAACTTTCCACTGTAGAAATGATCCGTAGCAGCAGCCAGACGTAACTACTACCTATAACACATACTACTATTACTACTACTACTTCCTCCAACACATACTACTACAACTTTTTTTTTAACACGGTGGCATTTGGGTGGTACCCTATTTGTGGACCACGTGATGTTACCAGGTCCCACCACTTCTCTTATGTCCTCCACTTTTCCTGCTCCTGTAAGGTTATCAGATGCCACTTGCTTGACCTCGGTTGTTTCATAGTTTGTTGTGTGTTGGATCACGGATAGCCCTAGTGCATACATTGTTCCCTCAATTGACTTTTATTTGTTTTTATTTTTTACGGGGATTAGCCCACCCAGGCACAGGTCACTGACCCACATCAGGGCCTGGGGGGCGAAAAATTAATAATAATAATAATAATAATAATAATAATAATAATAATGATAATGATAATAATAATAATAATAATAATAATAATAATAATAATAATAATAATCAATATAAATTAATGAAAATACAAATTATAATAAATAATAGTAATAATAAAAATAATAACCATAAATAATACAAAAATATAAAATAAATCGAGTGAGAAACGACATACATTATGTATATTGTGTTGTCAATAGTAAGAGAAACAATTGAGACCCTGCAATTGTGTGTAAATGAGGCAGAAAGTCAGATCATCAACCTGGGACTTGGTCACATATAGCAGCAGGGTCTACCATTAAACAACACATTATGCTTCCAATATCTTCACAGCACCTCCCTGTTTGGTAGCGGTCTACTACCTACTACCCACACACACACACACTACCCCCGTCCCTCCCCAGAGAGCAACAATACCACACATAAATACCTTTTACCTGCAGCCCCCGGGAGGCCAGCCACCAGAAACACTGTGGCCCCGATGTAACACGGAGCTGGTCAATCTCCGCCAATTACCTCCACATCCTCGCTGTTGTGCCGCAGTTAACAGCACCGAGACCAACGAGCGGCCTTTTGCTTAACAATTCGTTCCCACCCCCTCCACCACCCCTCCCTCCCACCGTGCTGACAACAGGCTGCTGGAGTCCTCGAGCGCTAACAACTAGGAGTCGCTTTGTTTAACCTACGAGCACAGGGCCAAATTGGAGGTAGGTAATCGTGAGAGAGATATCATATACAGCCTCTGCCAGGACGGAATACTGATAGTGTGTGTGTGTGTGTGTTAGGGGAAGGTGTTGTATGGTGTAGGGAGTGTTGTATGGTGTAGGGAGTGTTGTATGGTGAAGGGAGTGTTGTATGGTGTAGGGAGTGTTGTATGGTGAAGGGAGTGTTGTATGGTGTAGGGAGTGTTGTATGGTGTAGGGAGTGTTGTATGGTGTAGGGAGTGTTGTATGGTGAAGGGAGTGTTGTATGGTGTAGGGAGTGTTGTATGGTGTAGGGAGTGTTGTATGGTGTAGGGAGTGTTGTATGGTGAAGGGAGTGTTGTATGGTGTAGGGAGTGTTGTATGGTGTAGGGAGTGTTGTATGGTGTAGGGAGTGTTGTATGGTGTAGGGAGTGTTGTATGGTGTAGGGAGTGTTGTATGGTGAAGGGAGTGTTGTATGGTGTAGGGAGTGTTGTATGGTGTAGGGAGTGTTGTATGGTGTAGGGAGTGTTGTATGGTGAAGGGAGTGTTGTATAGTGTAGGGAGTGTTGTATGGTGTAGGGAGTGTTGTATGGTGAAGGGAGTGTTGTATGGTGTAGGGAGTATAGTAACCAGTGCTATTATTACCGGGACTAAGTTACCGGAAGTTACTGGTAGTTGTCGTTTTCCTTAAATTAATGCTTCATTTTTGTTTTTCATTATATCACTTCTCTTCCTTTCTTACCCTCCTTCCTTTCCCTCTTCTTCTCCTACTCTCTTCCTTCACCCACCCTCCTTACTCCCCCACCATTCTCCCACTCACTCACTCTTCTTCTCCCTCCCTCCTCCATCTCCCCCCTTCCTCTCTCTCCCCCTCCTTCCAACACCTCTTCCTCTCACCATCCTCCTTTTCTTCTCCCAACTTCCCATTCCTCCTCCCACCCTCTTCTCTCATCCTCCTCTTTCTCTCACACCCTCTTCTTCCTCCACTTTCCCCCCTCTTCCTCTCCCACCCACTTCTTCCTCTCCAACCCTACCCTTCCTCTCCCTTCCTCCACCCACCCCTCCCTCCCTCCCCTCCCCACCCAGCATGAATCACTCTCATAGAACGAATGGCTTTTAAATATCCTCACTCGGATCCCTTAATCTATTTTTGGCATTTAAATCTCCTTGTTTGGGCCTTTAAATCTCCTTGTTTTGGCCTTTAAATCTCCTTGTTTGGGCCTTTAAATCTCCTTGTTTGGGCCTTTAAATCTCCTTGTTTGGGCCTTTAAATAACTTTGTTTGGGTCTTTAAATAACTTTGTGTAGGTCTTTAAAGGATATGATGTCAAAGTTAAAACCTAAGGGCTCATATATCCCTTGTTTGTCTCCTCGGTCTGGGAACGTTAAGGTGTCATAATAATTCTCTCCTCCTGTCCCAGGCAGACAGTACCCAGATATCTTACTCTAGCAGAATATCCACAGTACAGTAAGTATCAATAAATTCTATGCTTTTGTTGTTGTATGTCTTGAGTGTTCCATATTTAACTTCGCTAAATTCCAACTTCTTATACCACGTTCAAGAGTAGTTACGAGCCCTCATAAATAGAGAGTTTCTGTCACATAACACTCACTGAGTAAGGAAATTTTGCGTGTGTGTGTTAGTGTGTGTGTGTGTTGGTGTGTGTGTGTTGGTGTGTGTTGGTGTGTGTGTGTGTGTGTGTTGGTGTGTGTGTTGTGTGTGTGTGTGTGTGTGTGTGTAATATTTTAGTATGAATTCTGGCCTCCCAGCTGCCTCCAGTGAGCACGAATGAGCACCTCACGAGCTCCTTACTTCCGGCTTTGTGGTTCCTGGTAACATATTTCTCTCCCACATATATTCCCGAGAATACATTACCTCAGCATACCAAGTCCAGCTAACTTGGCCTGGAATGCACGTGAGAGCCCTCCAGCGAGTGCCTGTGTGTACCCTGGCCGCCTCGACTCGGGGGTAATAAATGCAAAATCCAAGCCACTGTATGTGTCCCTTTATGAAACAGTAGGTGCGGGACTCTCCTGCTCACAGCGGCGTCGCCTCATAACTCCTGACACAGTAAAAGGGGACGTCAGACTCGATTCTCTGCCAAAAATTGGATGAGGATCAAGAGGAAGAGGTGACGGCGGTACTCGCTATAACACCAGCATACAGCGATTTACCTGTCAATGTTCGTGATGCATTCAAGGAGAAATACCTCTTAGGGGAACGATTACTACTCTTTAGTTCCCTCCTCCCCTGCCCTCCCCTCCCCTAGAGAATGATGACGTTAAAGTGCAGGTGATCACGCCCCCGTAATTAATAACACAGTTTTAGGTATAATAACTCGTCGTTGCGTGAGGGGGTTATGAGATGGACATTTATATTGGGTATTGATGGACTCCCAGGTGGGTGGCTGGTTTACTGAGAGATACACGAGTTAAGGGGATCTTCCTCTCAAAGATTTAAGGGGTTCTATGTCTTAATGCACAGGATTTAAAGGGTTATCTCAATAATTAAATGGGTTCTTCCTCTTACTGATTTAAGAGGTTCGAAGTCTCAAAGATTTTAAGGGTTCTCAAATACACAGGATTTAAAGGGTTATTTCTACACTACACTCAGTCTTATATCCCTGTTCTTCCTCCTCCTCCTCCTCCTCCTCCTCCTCCTCCTTCTCCCCCTCCTCCTCCTCCTCCTCCTCCTCCTCCTCCTTGCCCCACCCTTCATTATTCAACCCTCCAATCTGCTGCCGTAACTCTGTTTGGTATATATTGTGGACGTATCCGAATCTCTGCCTGTCTGCCTGTCTGTCTGTCTGCCTGTGTCTGTCTGTCTGTCTCCTTAAGTCACTCTTGCCATTATAAGCTGAAAAAGTCGTTTGTGAATTTAGAGAAAACGATGGTAAAAAATAAATAAGAAATAGTAAATAAATAAATAAATACAAAATTAAACACACACACACACACACACACACACACACACACACGTTTTAATTATAATAGAACTTATTATTACAACCCAATTATAGACAGGTAATTATGATGATAGTTAACGAATATTAAAAGTCAACAACACCTGGTCAACGACAACACCTGGTCAACGACAACACATGGTTAACGACAACACATGGTTAACGGCAACACATGGTTAACGGCAACACATGCTCAACGACAACACATGCTCAACGACAACACCTGGTCAACGACAACACATGGTCAACGACAACACATGGTTAACGACAACACCTGGTCAACGACAACACCTGGTCAACGACAACACCTGGTCAACGACAACACATGGTCAACGACAACACATGGTTAACGACAACACCTGGTCAACGACAACACCTGGTCAACGACAACACATGGTTAACGACAACACCTGGTCAACGACAACACATGGTCAACGACAACACTTGGTCAACGACAACACCTGGTCAACGACAACACCTGGTCAACGACAACACCTGGTCAACGATAAAGTATCATTAACAACGTATAGTTAACGACTGTACACTCGTTTAAAAACACAGCCTTAACTGAAGACACCTGGCTACTCACCCATCTGAAGTTAATGATGATGAGGGCCTCAAGACGACGAAACTTACCTGTAAAAGACAACACCATAATTAATAACCAACACCCTTAACTGAGGCAGAGAAAACTATTGAAACTGTTTAATTAAGTAGACAAAAAATATTGGGATTAAAATAAATTAAATTTAATAATTATTTTTTTATTACCCAAGAACCTGATTCAATAGTTTAATAATCATCACTACTCTCTCTCTCTCTCTAGGGTAGGTCTGACCACTCATGATTCAATAGTTTAATAATCATCACTACTCTCTCTCTCTCTAGGGTAGGTCTGACCACTCATGATTCAATAGTTTAATAATCATCACTACTCTCTCTCTCTCTAGGGTAGGTCTGACCACTCATGATTCAATAGTTTAATAATCATCACTACTCTCTCTCTCTCTAGGGTAGGTCTGACCACTCATGATTCAATAGTTTAATAATCATCACTACTCTCTCTCTCTCTAGGGTAGGTCTGACCACTCATGATTCAATGCTTGTCTTCACATGACAATCTTAATACCATTGTTAGATTATGATTGTAGTTACTAGCTTAAGTCACTTTATGTAATCAAGGGCGGCGTGTGTGTGTGTGTGTGTGTGTGTGTAGAGGAGTACACAAAAAAAGTGATTTTGTATCCTTTGTAGATACTGTCCATACAACCTGCACACACACACACACACACACACACACAAACACACACACACACCTACCTTTGAACCCCTCAAATGACCCCCTATCGTGTGTGTGTGTTCAGGTAATTTTGTTATTACCTGATGATAAATGTTTGTTGTTTAAATGAACAGTGATTGTCTTAAGGCAGGTAGTTTTTTATGCACATCAGTCAGTCTCTCTCTCTCTCTCTCTCTCTCTCTCTCTCTCTCTCTCTCTCTCTCACATGTTCCCGGCACCGTAGTACACCCTCCCAACACCACCAGATATCTCAGGTGTGTACCATTAATCACCAGCCCTTCACACCACGGCCAGGTATGTGACGAACCTTCCTTACAAGACTCCTTCTTATTGCCTCAGGTGAACACTACCCTGCTCCCCCCCCCCCCCCACCACACACACAATAAATGAACGACTTACCATGAATTTTTTAATAGAGAGATTAATGGTAAAGTAAGCGGCACCGTCCGCCATCCTGGTAAATTGATCATAGTAAATCTTTTAAACTCTGATTAGTGTGTGTGTGTGTGTGTGTGTGTGTGTGTGTGTGTGTGTGTGTGTGTGTGACAGACAGACAGAAACATTAAAAATAGACACAGTAACAGGGGCAGTAAGGTCAATGGTACATCTTTCACAATACAGTATTAAATATTAGCGTCAATAAAACGTGTCAATGTTAAAACAAAAATTATCATAATATTAGAAAATAATAATAATAATAATAATAATAATAATAATAATAATAATAATAATAATAATAAATAATAGAAATAATAATAAAAATTAAAAACACTTTATTCCTCCTTATCCACTTCCTTTACTCTCTTCTTTTCATTCTTAACCCTTTCCCTACCACCTCTTCGTCTCTATGCATTTCTTACTTCCTCTCCCTCTTCCTCTTCTATAAAATTCTTCCTCCCTACTCTTTCTCCATTTCGACTTACCGCTTTCCTCCCTCTCTCCCTCCCAGCCTACCCTACAGCCTCCCTCCTTCAGTCTTGCTCCTCTCGTCTCCCTGCCACTACCAATCTCTCTCTGCCTCCCTCCTACAGCCTTCTTCCTCCACATCACTTTCTCGCAACAACTACAACAATCTTCCTCCTTGCTTCCTTCTTTCCTTCTTTCCTTCCTTCCTTCCTTCCTTCCCACGCCTTCACCAGTGTCTCAGGTGCCACAAACAGGTAAGGTGTTAACTTTAAGTGGAAGCAATATGTTTGTTTATGGTGATCAGCTGTTCTATCTCCTCAGCCCTCTGGCGGGGGATCGGGGAACTCATCAGTATTCGTCTATTCATCAACTTTTTCAAAAAATTTAGTACTTTATTATGTGATTTTGGGCTTCAGTTCATTATTAGTTACAGGGAAGTTTGTTATGTTATTTATAAGGTGAAAACTAATAGTGTATGTGTATTATTTTACTTGTTGATCAGGGAGAGGGAGAGAGAGAGAGAGAGAGAGAGAGAGAGAGAGAGAGAGAGTGACACTGAAAATGACCCAAAATATGAGTAATATTATCTGAAGAAACTTATAGGGGAGAGAATTGTCTTAAGGGAGTTCCCGAAATTAATATTTTATTTAAGAAAGTAGCAGCAGGTAATATTGTGTCTAAAGATAAAATCGGCAAAAAAAATTATTCGGAGAAAGTTTGTGATAAAAAAATTTTAGTCTAAGGAATGATAGAGTAAAGAACTAATATTTTGATTAAGTTAAAGAGGAAATTTGACTTAAATGGGAGAAAATTTGTGTAAGAACAAATTATATAAAATTTACGTAAATATCTAGATATGAAAACGACAAAAATAAAATCCATTCCATTACATTATTTAATCAACCAATGAAATGTATATAATAAAGTAAATAAAATTATACACTAAATTAAAACAATGAAAATAAAATAAAACAAAAAATAAAGATAATTAATTATAAATAACAATAATTCCCTGAAAAAAAAATTGCGAAAAAAAAATCACCTGCATAAATTTAGGACCAATCGACTCGCCAAATAATGAGACAAGTTCGACATTATCACCTAATCAACTTGTAACTTTTCGACAGCGACAGACAAACAAGTTTACCCTTCACTTTTGCATTTTTAAACCTGATTCCTGTTCACATGAGGATTCGACCCTCCCCCCCACCCAGCTTATTTCACCCGATGATTAAGCACCCTTACGCTACATGGGGGAGGGAGGTTAGGTTAGGTTAGGTTAGGTAAACATTATAAGAGAAACACGTAAACAAAGCGAAATTTTTTTTTTTTTTTTTACTTTTTTCAGAAAATTTCACCTTCCCTACAACCACCACCCTCACCCCTCCCTACAACCACCACCCTCACCCCTCCCTACAACCACCACCCTCACCCCTCCCTACAACCACCACCCTCACCCCTCCCTACAACCACCACCCTCACCCTTCCCTACAACCACCACCCTCACCCCTCCCTACAACCACCACCCTCACCCCTCCCTACAACCACCACCCTCACCCTTCCCTACAACCACCACCCTCACCCCTCCCTACAACCACCACCCTCACCCCTCCCTACAACCACCACCCTCACCCCTCCCTACAACCACCACCCTCACCCCTCCCTACAACCACCACCCTCACCCTCCCTACAACCACCACCCTCACCCCTCCCTACAACCACCACCCTCACCCCTCCCTACAACCACCACCCTCACCCCTCCCTACAACCACCACCCTCACCCCTCCCTACAACCACCACCCTCACCCTCCCTACAACCACCACCCTCACCCCTCCTACAACCACCACCCTCACCCCTCCCTACAACCACCACCCTCACCCCTCCCTACAACCACCACCCTCACCCCTCCCTACAACCACCACCCTCACCCCTCCCTACAACCACCACCCTCACCCCTCCCTACAACCACCACCCTCACCCCTCCCTACAACCACCACCCTCACCCCTCCCTACAACCACCACCCTCACCCCTCCCTACAACCACCACCCTCACCCCTCCCTACAACCACCACCCTCACCCCTCCCTACAACCACCACCCTCACCCCTCCCTACAACCACCACCCTCACCCCTCCCTACAACCACCACCCTCACCCCTCCCAACAACCACCACCCGCACCCCTCCTACAACCACCACCCTCACCCCCCTACAACCACCACCCTCACCCTCCCTACAACCACCACCCTCACCCCTCCCTACAACCACCACCCTCACCCCTCCCTACAACCACCACCCTCACCCCTCCCTACAACCACCACCCTCACCCCTCCCTACAACCACCACCCTCACCCCTCCCTACAACCACCACCCTCACCCTCCCTACAACCACCACCCTCACCCCTCCCTACAACCACCACCCTCACCCCTCCCTACAACCACCACCCTCACCCCTCCTACAACCACCACCCTCACCCTCCCTACAACCACCACCCTCACCCCTCCCTACAACCACCACCCTCACCCCTCCCAACAACCACCACCCACACCCCACCCAACAACCACCACCCTCACCCCTCCCTACAACCACCACCCTCACCCCTCCCTACAACCACCACCCTCACCCCTCCCTACAACCACCACCCTCACCCCTCCCTACAACCACCACCCTCACCCCTCCCTACAACCACCACCCTCACCCCTCCCTACAACCACCACCCTCACCCCTCCCTACAACCACCACCCTCACCCCTCCCTACAACCACCACCCTCACCCCACCCTACAACCACCACCCCACCCCTCCCACACCCACCCTCACCCCCCTACAACCACCACCCTCACCCTCCCAACAACCACCACCCTCACCCCTCCCTACAACCACCACCCTCACCCCTCCCTACAACCACCACCCTCACCCCTCCCTACAACCACCACCCTCACCCCTCCCTACAACCACCACCCTCACCCTCCCTACAACCACCACCCTCACCCCTCCCTACAACCACCACCCTCACCCCTCCCACAACCACCACCCTCACCCCTCCCTACAACCACCACCCTCACCCCTCCCTACAACCACCACCCTCACCCCTCCCTACAACCACCACCCTCACCCCTCCCTACAACCACCACCCTCACCCGCCCTCACACCACCACCCTCACCCCTCCCTACAACCACCACCCTCACCCCTCCCTACAACCACCACCCTCACCCCTCCCTACAACCACCACCCTCACCCCTCCCTACAACCACCACCCTCACCCCTCCCTACAACCACCACCCTCACCCCTCCCTACAACCACCACCCTCACCCTCCCAACAACCACCACCCTCACCCCTCCCTACAACCACCACCCTCACCCCTCCCTACAACCACCACCCTCACCCCTCCCTACAACCACCACCCTCACCCCTCCCTACAACCACCACCCTCACCCCTCCCTACAACCACCACCCTCACCCCTCCCTACAACCACCACCCTCACCCCTCCCTACAACCACCACCCTCACCCCTCCCTACAACCACCACCCTCACCCCTCCCACAACCACCACCCTCACCCCTCCCTACAACCACCACCCTCACCCCTCCCTACAACCACCACCCTCACCCCTCCCTACAACCACCACCCTCACCCCTCCCTACAACCACCACCCTCACCCCTCCCTACAACCACCACCCTCACCCTCCCTACAACCACCACCCTCACCCTCCCAACAACCACCACCCTCACCCCTCCCTACAACCACCACCCTCACCCCTCCCTACAACCACCACCCTCACCCTCCCTACAACCACCACCCTCACCCCTCCCTACAACCACCACCCTCACCCCTCCCAACAACCACCACCCTCACCCTCCCAACAACCACCACCCACACCCCACCCTACAACCACCACCCTCACCCACCCAACAACCACCACCCTCACCCCTCCCTACAACCACCACCCTCACCCCTCCCTACAACCACCACCCTCACCCCTCCCTACAACCACCACCCTCACCCCTCCCTACAACCACCACCCTCAATACGTTTAGACTGTGAACAAAATGGAACCTTATAGAGACAGACCCCTGCACTGTATATGCAATGCTACAGTACTTTATCGTTGATGGTAAGATAGCTTATAATTTACTAAAGCTGTATCCACACTTCGCATTTAGTACCTGAGAAAAACAAAATAGAAATACTCTGTAACGCTTAGTGCCATAATATCCTGATCACTGTGGTCTGATAAAACCCCTTGATGGCCTCTACTCTGTAATCCTTTTTGCGCTACTGCTCACAGGACCCAACCATCCGCTCCCATTGTACCCACTCCACGCTACTCACCCCACCATCCCCCCTCTCCACTACTCCGTCCGTCACCCCACCCTACTCATCCCTGTCACTCCACCATATTAAAAGACGTATCGAACCAATTTCCGGGATCTAATATCAGTGTCATCGATGCAGCGGAGTTAGGTAACCCTTCAGTGCCAGAGTGCCACTTAAGCACACAATATTACACGTTTCCACCTCCCCACCCTCATAACAGCCGTACGATGTAATAAATTTCTCTTAGTACCACAATATCATATTTAATCATAGTCGAGTCTCTATCCATTCGAGACACCATTCTGATTATTATTCATTGTGTTTTTAAGTCTGGTTGGTTCTTATATCACGAGTTATGAGCCAAATTTTCCGTCGAAGTTTGAGATTTAACGTTCAAGAGTTACATAATCTCGTATCTGATATTGTATAAATGTACCTAACTGGTTATTGTAAGTTAAGACACAACTACCGAAC
Source organism: Homarus gammarus (assembly GCA_958450375.1). Taxonomy (NCBI): domain Eukaryota; kingdom Metazoa; phylum Arthropoda; class Malacostraca; order Decapoda; family Nephropidae; genus Homarus; species Homarus gammarus. The sequence continues at coordinate 1,261,604 of CAUDMG010000334.1, forward strand.
TATCCAAACAAAATAGCATCAAACTTACACTGAGACTCTACATTAACTAGACATATTCATTTAACCAGAGACAAAATGAAAGAAATTTTATTGTTTTCCGAAAGATTCATTTACCTTATCTGATGCTAAGTGAATTTATTGAGTAGAGTCTTGAGATGATCGGGTGGCCATATTGAGGGTTTTACCTTAAGTCAATCAGTAAATTATTTGTTGTTGGTTATTAAGATAAAACTGGTGATTAATATTAACTCTCTCTCTCTCTCTCTCTCCGGCAGTGACCTCGGTAACCTCTTTTAACCAACCACAACCAATCCCTCAAGATAAATCCCCAGCCATAAATAACTCAAAATGACTCGGGATTAACTTTTGAGAGGGAGAGTGGGGTTAAGCCCTCCCTCTCATGTTTACCTCCTCCCACTCCCTCCCAATCTGAGATAAAAAATAGGGAGTTGAGATGGTAAGCATATTGCAACCGTGTGTGTTGTGATGGTAAGGATATTGTAATCGTGTGTGTGTGTGTGTGTGTGTGTGATACAGGATAAATTTGATCAGATAAGATATTAGTGGATAGGCCGGGGGGGTGATTTGGGGGCTCGTGGGGTGACTGGTGATACGTGGGGTGACTGGGGGTGAGACTGGCAGGGGTGCAATGGATAACTACATTAGTCTTGCCTGTCAGTCTTACAACCCTTAATAAGAAGTCTTGCAGCTCTTTAGGTTAGGTACTATATAATCTGGGGACCATTAGATTATTATTATTATTATTATTATTATTATTATTATTATTATTATTATTAATACTATTATTATTATTATTATTATTATTATTATTATTATTATTATTATTATTATTATTATTAATACTATTATTATTATTATTATTATTATTATTATTATTATTATTATCATTATTATTAATACTATTATTATTATTATTATTATTATTATTATTATTATTATTATTACTTGTTTAATACAGCAACAGGAATCTTAAAGGACAACAGAGACCTTAAAAAAAACAGAAACCTTTATATACCAACAGGAAATCATAAAACAGCAAAGGGGGACTTAAATCAGCAACAGGAGCCTTAAAACTGCAACAGAAAACCTTAAAACAACAACAGAAAACTTACAACAGGAACCTTAAAACAGAGACATAGTCATTAAAACAACAACAAAAACCTTAAAACAGAGACAGAGAGGAGAGCAACAACTAAATCGGTGGTGAAGAAAGACAAGGAAACGAATACAACCAAGTGTACTAACTTTTTTAGTCCTTTGGTAGACGAATTGGACGGGAACATAGTCAGGGACAGGGATGACAAGGAAGGTACGAAAACCTTAATTGTTGGTGATTGCCAGGTACAGTACCTGGATAGAGCTTTTTGTGCCAAAAATAAAAATAGAATGAGGGTGTGTTTACCAACGGAGGTGGGGTGGGGGATATAGTTGACAGGATGGACAATATCTTGTCTGGTAATGGGAATAAACCCATTATCTGCCTCAGTGCAGGAGACAATGATATTGGCCGGTGTAGGAGTGAGGAGCTGCTTGATAAGTTCAAGACAGCCATCGAACATATTAGGGTGAAGGGAGGGATCCCTATCATATGTGGTGTCCTGCCTAGAAGGAGAGTTGGCAATGCATGGTTGTCAAGGGCAGTTGATGTCAATGGCCATCTTGACAGATATTGCAAGTCAATATCAGTCCCATTCATAGACAACTGGGACAACTTTTATGGCAGAAGGGACCTTTATGCTAGGGATGGGGTACATTTGTCTAGGGATGGGGTGGCAACCCAGGCTGGCTCTCTCGAGAGGGCAGTTCAAAAGATGTCGAAGTCTTTAAACTGCTAGGGGAACATGTGAGCACGGGGGTGGAGGAGACTGCAGTGGGAGCATGTAAACAAAATGAAAGGTTACAAAAAAATAGTACTAGGAATGATGACAAAAGTAAATTAGGCAGGGAGTTAAAACCTAAACGCAACAGTAAGAGGACTACGAACAAGACTAAATGTCTACTACGCAAACAGTAGAAGTATGAGAAACAAAATGGATGAAATCAGGGCTTTGGTATGTACCGAAAAAAATCGATATAATAGTATTCACCGAAACGTGAGTTACCTGTCGAATACCAAATTAAAGGCTACAAATTATTCCATGCTGATAGGCAGATTAGGGAAGGGGGTGGAGTAGCAATCTATGTCAGGATAAATCTGAATTGTGAAATAAATAAGGAAATAAAAACAAAACTGCATACAGAAACAATTTGGATATATTAACCGATGGTAGAGAAAAATTAACCATAGGAGTAATATATAGACCTCCTAATCTTGAAAGAGTTAATGAGCGACTTACCTGGGATGAAAGGCGCAGGGCTTCCACACACAGCAAAGTCTGTATAGTAGGCGACTTTAACTTTAGCCAAATAGATTGGACGGACCTTAAGTGTATCTCAGAATCAAACGATTTTCTTGTAACAGTTCAGGACTCTTTCCTAAGTCAACATAAAGCCAAACTCACCCGGGGTAATAATATATTAGACTCAGTTCTGTCAAACAGAGAAAATCAGGAGCGAACTCGTAGCAATGGTTTTAAATTCGACAAATTTAGATTTAGGCGTGAGATAGGTAAACATTGGTTTGGAAATAGAGTAGTGGATGAGTGGAACAAGTCACTGTACGTCATCATTAACTCAAATACGCTGGATAGCTTCAAATATAGGTTGTATGGATATATGAGCAATAGGGGTTGGGTGTACAGTAAATGGAACTGCCCAGTATGGACCAATAGGCCTGCTGCAGTTTCCTCCATTGTTATGTTCTTATGTTCTTAAAACAGCACTAGTGGTCTTAAAACAGTAACAGGAACCTTAAATCAGCAACAGGGACAATAAAACAGCACCAGGGGCCTTAAAACAGCAACAGGAACAGCAACAGGAACAGCCAACCTGATAGCTACAACACAAGGCTGATGACCAAAGAGCGAGCGGGCGAGTGAACAGCTTTCATTATCTTCAGCTTAATTTGCAAGTTGAGAAAATCTTGTTTCCATCATCCGGGTCGCTCTAATTGCTGCTGGAAAATGCATGAGGGTGAGGGATAATTCGATTTGGCATTATCACAGTGAAGCCCGAGTGTAGAGAGTGACATGCCACGCCAGCCAGCTAGTTAGTTAGACAGACAGACAGACAGACTGACCTACATACATACATACATACATACAGACATACATACATACAGACAGACAGACAGACAGACACAGACAGACAGACAGACAGACTGACCTACATACATACATACATACATACATACAGACATACATACAGACAGACAGACAGACAGACAGACAGACAGACTGACCTTCACACATACATACATACATACATACATACATACGTACAGACAGACAGAGACAGACAGACAGACAGACTTTCACACAAACATACATACATACACACAGACAGACAGACAGACAGACAGACAGACAGACAGACAGACTGACAGACTGACTTTCATACACACACACAAACTTTTTGCACTGTCACTATGTTGAAATGCCCTGTAGTATGACTTTCTCCCCACCTAGTTATTATATATCATATTTTATCACTTATGTTACTTATGTATTATTTGTAAATCAAGCGACCCATTCCCCAATTATGTAACTGTATATTTTCAGCCTTCCGTCTGCCATGCTCTTTCAATAAAGCGTTAATTATTATTATTATTATTATTATTATTTTTATTATTATTATTATTATTATTACACACACACACACACACACACAGTAAGCGGTACCTATAACCACTCAAACTAACACTATAAACACAAAAAAAAACATCTGTAACTTCCACGGATTCATGTACAATATTTATCCCCACGTTCGCTCGACCAAACACTGGACATATATAAGCAGCATTTTTTCAGGTGGAGATAGAGATCATAGCGGCTCTCCTTTATCCAGCATTTGGTGAAAGCTGCCATAACTTTCAAGAGCGTGTTGCATGAGCGTGACGTTAATTATCCTAAGGTACTTTTAAACGTTTTAGCCCCTTTAACCACTACCTTAAAAGAGTTAATACTATTACGGGTTAGTAACACTCGCCAAAGAAGACATTTGTAAAAAAATTGAAGAAAAAAATATGTATATGGACAGTAGGTTGATAAACACGGAATTAACATTGAAGAAGATAACTATTCTGTTCAAATCACCAAAAGACGACACCTGTTTAAATCACCAAAAGACGACACCTGTTAAATCACCAAAAGACGACACCTGTTTAAATCACCAAAAGACGACACCTGTTTAAATCACCAAAAGACGACACCTGTTAAATCACCAAAAGACGACACCTGTTTAAATCACCAAAAGACGACACCTGTTTAAATCACCAAAAGACGACACCTGTTTAAATCACCAAAAGACGACACCTGTTAAATCACCAAAAGACGACACCTGTTTAAATCACCAAAAGACGACACCTGTTTAAATCACCATAAGACGACACCTGTTTAAATCACCAAAAGACGACACCTGTTTAAATCACCAAAAGACGACACCTGTTAAATCACCAAAAGACGACACCTGTTTAAATCATCAAAAGACGACACCTGTTAAATCACCAAAAGACGACACCTGTTTAAATCACCAAAAGACGACACCTGTTTAAATCACCAAAAGACGACACCTGTTTAAATCACCAAAAGACGACACCTGTTAAATCACCAAAAGACGACACCTGTTAAATCGACAAAAGACGACATCTATGAAAATTAACTAAGACAACACCTATTTTCGTCGACAAGGACAACTCCTGTTCAAGACGACAAGGACAGTATTTATTTAAGTCGACAAAACACACCATTATTACACCATAACTACACCTTAAACCTGTTTTAAGTTATACCATATTGACCAAGTGACCTTAACCCGTCCTACTGCACAAAGGATGTGATCAATTCAACGTTGACCCATAACTCGACAATGGTATGGTCTACGGTATGCCAACTTAACGACCTAAGGTAAAACTAAAATGTAATCACCTACAGATTACCTCCCCCCGCCCTCCCCCGCCCCCCCAAAACAACCTAAAGTTAATTGGGGTGGGGAGGGGTGATTTGGTTTAGTGTGGTTTGGTAGGATTTGATTTGGTTAGCATCAGGTTAAGTTAGTTTTGGGGGAGCTTTTTCATCAGGTGAAATATGCTCGGGTGTCTAATCTCCAGGTGGGTCGTAAAAACCCATTATCCAGTGTGAGTTAGCAATCCAGTTGATAATTTAAAAAGTTTGGGTAATATTCTTTGATTTATGCAGATTATGATGCAAATGACCGTCAGAAGTTTCGTGTCTTTTCATAATGGGGAATGTTCAACTTGAGGTCTTTCAAGAGGAGAAAAAAAATATAATGAACAAGTTATATATGCAAATTTTAAGGGGACATTCGCAGAAAAAAGTCCTGTCAGTCCCATCTATGAACCCTGAGATTGGTGAACCTGTGAATCCGAGACATGACACAGTTGCTATACGGGTGTTGTTCAGTAATACGGATATTGAGGGGTAAAAGACGTTTGAATATCAATAATATACAGACATTTTGTAATCTAACTATATCACATTCTGATAATAATGACTAGCAAGTAACTCGTTAACTGGTTAGTCCTAAAGAGAATAGGAAGTAGTGTTATCGCTCATATAACTAAACATCTTTTGTTTTTTTAATATCATCACTTCTCTCTCAGTACCGATACAGTTATCACTATCATACTACTACTACGAAAAGCATAGGCAATGGTAGAATGTGTGGGGAGGTGTTGTTGCCTTCAGTGTGAGTCCTAGACACCAGCCGGAACATCAAACAAGTGCAGGGTAACAGCGCCCATCCACACTACTGATGTG